>SJYX01000066.1:117858-151840 GCA_006410675.1 Oreotragus oreotragus
ATTATACAGAGTGAAGTAAGCCAGAAAGAAAAACACCAATACAGTATACTAACACATATATATGGAATTTAGAAAGATGGTAATGAGGACCCTGTATGCAAGACAGCAAAAAAGATACAGATGTGTAGAGCGGACTTATGGACTCTGAGGGAGAAGGAGAGGGAGAGGGAGAGGGTGGGATGATTTGGGAGAATAGCATTGAAATATGTATACTATCATGTAAGAAATGAATTGCCAGTCTATGTTCAATGCAGGATGCAGGATGCTTGGGGCTGGTGTATGGGGATGATCTGGAGGGATGATGTGGGGTGGGAGGTGGGAGGCTGGTTCATGTTTGGGAATTCATGTAAAAAAATAAATAAATACAAAAAATAATAATAAAATACACCATTTTAACCAAGAAAAAAAAAAAGTCTCTTGATGAAGGTGAAAGAGGAGAGTGAAAAACTTAACATTCAAAACTCAACATTCACAAAACAAAGATCATAGCATCCAGTCCCATCACTTCATGGCAAATGAATGGGGAAACAGTCGAAACATTGACAGACTTTATTTTCTTGGGCTCCCAAATCACTGCAGATCGTGTCTGTAGCCATGAAATTAAAAGACGCTTACTCCTTGGAAGAAAATCTGTGACAGACCTAGACAGCATATTAAAAAGCAGAGACATTACTTTGCCAACAAAGGTCCAGCTAGTCAAAGCTATGGTTTTTCCAGTATGTATGGATGTGAGAGTTAGGCTGTGAAGAAAGCTGAGCACCGACGAATTGATGCTTTTGAACTGTGATGTTGGAGAAGACTTTTGAGAGTCCCTTGGACTGCATGGAGATCAAAGCAGTCAATTCTAAAGGAAATCAACCCTGAATATTCATTGGAAGAACTGATGCTGAAGCTCCAATACTTTGGCCCCCTGTTGAGAAGAGCTGACTCTTTGGAATAGACCCTGAAAGAGCACACAGCAGCAGGGTGAAAGACCATGGAAAGGAAGATTGAAGGCAGGAGGAGAAGGGGATAACAGAGGACGAGATGGTTGGGTGGCATCACTGACTCAATGGATATGAGTTTGAGCAAGCTACAGGAGATGGTGAAGAACAGAGAAGCCTGGTGTGCTGCAGTCTGTGGAGTCACAAAGATTGGGACGTGACTGAGTGAGTGCACAACAATTTATAAAGATGGAGAAAAAGATAAAGAATTGAACCTTTGGACTTTTTACTATTAAGAAATCAGGAGAAAAAAGGAATCTGGAGTGGAGGCTGGGAAAGAACTACTAGGAATGAAAGAAAAAAGTAACAACAAGAAAAACAAAAAACACAAGAATGTAGTATCCTGGAAGTCAATGAAGAAAGTATATCAAAAAGGAAGGAATGGTCAATTATGATAATAATTGAGGATACTTCAGGTAATTGAGGATTAAGATTTACTGTTGGATGTACCAGCTTGGTGTAAGATGGTGACCTTGACAGGAGCATTATTAATAGAATGATGTTAGGAAACTCTTCATGAAGTAGCTTTAAAAGAGAATGAGTTCTTCACAGAAGAATTTCAAATAAATTATATGGATATTACCCCTCCAGGGCTGGAGCTTTGCTTCATACCCCTTGGGTAGGTTGTTCTTAGTGACTTCCTAAAAGCGGAGTGTTGAAGGAGGGAAACGCTGCTTTATAGTGAGCAAATCTGACACACTCTTTAAGTCAGGTAATCAAGATTATCACCAATTCAGTGGACTTGAGTAAGAGGAGTCTCTGGGAGATAAAACTCTGGAGATGAGAGGAAACTCAAGAGAAGCCTGGTATGCTGCTTTCATAGGGTCACAAAGCGTTGACATGACTGAGTGACTGACCAACAACAAAATCAAGGTTAACCTCATCAGTTACACGCAGTGTTGATGGCAGGTACCTTCAATATGATGTGATAAGCTATTTTACCTCTCTGGTCTTCCTTCCAAACCCATGATGTTAGTCTATCCATGAGAGAAACATTAAACAAAACCAAACCGAAGGATATTCTACAAAATACCCAGCCAGTACTCCTCAAACTTCATGATCAACAAAAACAAGGGAAGTGTGAGGAGGCTAAGGAGATGAGACAAATAAATGTAATGTGGTATCTTAGATGGGCTCCTGAAAACAGTAAAGAACATCAGATGAAAACTAATGAGACCTAAAGAAGGTGTGTTGTTCATTTATGGGCTTTTGTCATAGCTCAGTTGGTAAAGAATCTGCCTCCAATTCAGGACACCTCAGTTTGATTCCTGAGTTGGGAAGATTTGCTGGAGAAGGAATAGGCTACCCTCTCTAGTATTCTTGGGCTTCCCTTGTGGCTCAGCTGGTAAAGAATCTGCCTGCAACGTGGGAGACCTGGGTTCAGTCCCTGGGTTGGGAAGATCCCCTGGAGAATGGAAAGGCTGCCCACTCCAATATTCTGGCCTGAAGAATTCCAGAGACTATATAGTCCATGGGGTTGCAAAGAATCAGATACAACTGAGCGACTTTCACTTCACTTCACTTCACTTCAGTTAATAGTAATGTAGTGATGTTGGTTCCTTAATTATGGCAAATGTACCATAGTAAAGGGCTTCCCAGGTAGCTCAGTGGATGAATAATTACCTGCAATGCAGGAGACATGGGTTCGATACCTAGATTGGGAAGATCTCCTGGAGAAGGGCAGGGCAGCCACTCCAGTATTCTTTTAAAAAAAAAATTTAATTTTTTTTATTGAAGAATAATTGCTTTAGAGAATTTTGCTGTTTTTTGTCAAACCTCAACATGAATCAGCCATAGATATACATATATCCCCTCCCTTTTGAAACTCCGTCGCATTTCCCTCCCTATCCCACCCCTCTAGGTTGATACAGAGCCCCTGTTTGAGTTTCCTGAGCCATACAGCAAATTCCCATTGGCTATCTATTTTTCATATGGTAATGTTTATTTCCATGTTACTCTTTCCACACATCTCACCATCTTCTCCCCTCTCCCATGTCCATAAGTCTATTTACTATGTCTGTTTCTCCATTGTTGCCCTGTAAATAAATTCTTCAGTACCATTTTTCTAGATTCTGTATATGTGTGTTAGAATACAGTATTTATCTTTCTCTTTCTGACTCACTTCACTCTGTATAATAGGTTCTAGGTTCATCCACCTCATTAGAACTGACTCAAACGCATTCCTTTTTATGGCTGAGTAATATTCCATTGTGTATATATATATATATAGCAGAACTTCTTTATCCATTCATCTGTCAGTGGACAAAGAGGTTGCTTCCATGTCCTGGATATTGTAAATAGTGCTGCAATGAACACTGGGATACATGTGTCATTTTCAGTTATGGTTTTCTCGGGATATCTGCTCAGTAGTGGGATTGTGGGGTCATATGGTTTTCTTATTCCAAGTTTTTTAAGGAATCTGCATACCGTCTTCCATAGTGGCTATATCAGTTTACATTCCCACCAACAGTACAAGAGTGTTCCCTTTTCTCCACAACCTTTCCAGCATTTATTGTTTGTAGACTTTTTGATGATGGCCATTCTGACTGGTGTGAGAGGATAACTCATTGTAATTTTGATTTGCATTTATCTAATTATGAGCGAGGTTGAGCATCTTTTCATTGTTTGTTAGCTGTGTGTATGTCTTCTTTGGAAAATGTCTGTTTAGGTCTGTTTCCCACCTTTTGATTGGGTTGTTTTTCTGGTATTGAGTTTTATGAACTGCTTGTATATTTTGCAAATTAATCTTTTGTCAGTTGTTTCATTTGCTATTATTTTCTCCCATTCTGAGAGTTTTCTGTTCACCTTGCTCATAGTTTCCTTTGCTGTACAAAAGCTTTTATGTTTAATCAGATCCCACTTGTTTACTTTGTTTTAATTACCGTTACTATAGGAGGTGGTTTATAGAGGATCTTGCTTTGATTTATGTCATTGAGTGTTCTGCCTATGTTTTCCTCCAAGAGTTTTATAGTTTCTGGTCTTCCATTTAGGTCTTTAATCCATTTTGAGTTTATCTTTGCGTATCGTGTTAGGAAATATTCTAATTTTATTCTTCGACATGCACCTGTCCAGTTTTTCCAGCACCATTTATTGAAGAGGCTGTCTTTGCCCCATTGTATATTCTTGCCTCCTTTGTCAAAAATAAGGTACCCATAAGTACCTGGGTTTATTTCTGGGCTTTATATCTTGTTGCATTGGTCTGTATTTCTGTTTTTGTGCCAGTACCATACTGTCTTGATGACTGTAGCTTTGTGGTATAATCTGAAATCAGGAAGCTTGATTCCTCCAGCCCCATTCTTCTTTCTCAAGACTGCCTTGGCTATTTTGGGTTTTTTGTGTTTCCATATGAATTTTGAAATTTTCTGTTCTAGTTCTGTGAAAAATGCCATTGGTAATTTGATAGGGATCACATTTAATCTGTAGATTGCATTTGGTAGTATAGTCATTTTCACAATATTGTTTCTTCCAACCCAGTACATTGGAATGTACTCCATCTGTTTATGTCATCTTTGATTTCTTTCATTAGTGTCTTATAATTTTCTGTGTACAGTTCTTTCGTCTCCTTAGGTAAGTTTATTCCTAGATATTTATTTATTTTTGTTGCAATGGTGAATGGGATTGATTCCTTAGTTGCTCTTTCTGATTTTTCGTTTCAGTATATAGAAATGCAAGTGATTTGTGTGTATTGATTTTGTATCTTGCAACTTTGCTAAATTCACTGATTAGTTCTAGTAATTTTCTGATACTGTCTTTTGGGTTTTCTGTGTACAGTGTCATGTCATCTGCAAACAGTGAGAGCTTTACTTCTTCTTTTCTGATCTGGATTCCTTTTATTTCTTTTACTTCTCTGACTGCTGTAGCTAGGACTTCCAGAACTATGTTGAATAATAGTGGCGAAAGTGGATATCCTCATCTTGTTCCTGATCTTAAGGGGAATGTTGTCAGTTTTTCATTATTGAGAATGATGTTTGCTGTAGTCTTATCATATATGGCCTTTACTATGTTGAGGTAGACTTCTTCTATGCCCTTTTTTTGAAGAGTTTTAGTCATAAATAGGTGTTAAGTTTTGTCAAACGCTTTTCCCCCATCTATTGAGATGATCATATGGTTTTTATCTTTCAGTTTGTTAATATGATGTATCACATTGATTGATTTCTATATACGGAAGAATCCTTGGATCCCTGGGATAAACCCACTTGATCATGGTGTATGAGCTTTTTGATGTGTTGGTGAATTCTGTTTGCTGAAATTTTTTTGGGGATTTTTGCATCTATGTTCATCAGTGATAACTGGCCTGTAGTTTCCTTTTTTTGTGTTGTCTCTGTCTGGTTTTGGTATCAGGGTGATGGTGGCCTCATAAAATGAATTTGAAAGTGTTCCTTCCTCTGTAATTTTTGGAAAGAGTTTTAGAAGGATAGGCACTAGCTTTTCTCTAAATGTTCGATAGAATTTCCTCCCCCCGCCCAATCTGGTCCTGGACTTTTGTATTTTGGGAGATTTTTGACCACAGCTTCAATTTCAGTGTTTGTAATTGGGTCCTAATTCAGTCTTGGAAGATTGAACTTTTGTAAGAACCTGTCCATTTCATCTAGGTTATCTATTTTATTGCCATGTAGTTGTTCATAATAGCCTCTTATGATCCTTTGTATTTCTGCAATATCTGTTTTAACCTCTCCTTTTTCATTTCTGATTTTGTTGATTTGATTCTTCTCTCCTTTTTTCTTGATGAGTTTGACAAGAGTTTGTCAATTTTGTATATCTTCTCAAAGAACCAGCTTTTAGTTTTGTTAATCTTTACTATTGTTTCTTTCATTTCTTTTTCATTTATTTCTGCTTGCATCTTTATTATTTCTTTCCTTCTACTAATTTTGGGTTTTTTTTCTTCTTCTTTTTCCAGTTGCTTTAGGTGTAAAGTTAGGGTTGTCTCTTCGATGTTTTTCTTGTTTCTTGAGGCAGTATTGTATTGCTATAAACTTCCCTCTTAGAACTGCTTTTGCTGCATCCCTTAGGTTTTGAGTTGTCATGTTTTCATTGTCATTTGTTTCTAGAAATTTTTTTTAATTTCCCTTTTGATTTCTTCAGTAACCTGTTGCTTATTTAGAAATGTGTTGTTTAATCTCCATACATTTGTGTTTCTTACAATTTTTTTCTTGTAATTGATATCTAGTCTCATAGTCTTGTGGTTAGAGAAGATGTTTGACACGATTTCAATTTTCTTAAATTTACTGAGGTTTGCTTTGTGACCAAAGATGTGGTCTATCCTGGAGAATTTCCCATGTTCACTTGAGAAGAAGGTGTATTGTTCTGCATTTGAATGAATGTCCTGAAGAAATCAATAAGATCCATTTAATCTAATGTTATCACTTAAGACTTGTGTTTCCAGATTAATTATCTCTTTTCATGATCTGTCCATCGGTCTGAGTGGGGTGTTAAAGTCTCCTACTATTATTGTGTTACTGTCAGTTTCTCATTTTATGTCTGTTAGTGTTTGTCTTATGTATTGAGGTGCTCTTATGTTGGGTGCATAGATATTTACAGTTGTTATGTCTTCCTCTTGGACTGATCCCTTTATTGTTATGTACTGTCCTTCCTTATCTCTTGTAATCTTCTTTATATTAAGGTCTTTATTTTTGTCAGATATGAGGATTGCTATTCCAACTTTCTTTTGCTTCCTGTTTGCGTGGAATATATTTTTCCATCCTCTCACTTTCAGTCTATATGTATTTTGAGGTCTAAGGTGGGATTTTTTTGTAAACAACGTGTATGTGGGTCTTGTTTTTCTATCCATTTAGCCAGTCTGTGTCTTTTGGTTGGAACTTTTAATCCATTTCCATTTAAAGTAAAGAGCAGACTTTTGGACTCTGTAGGAGAAGCTGAGGGTGGGATGATTTGAGAGAATAACATTGAAACATGTATATTATCATATCTGAGATAGATCACTGTCCAAGTTCGATGCATGAAACAGGGCACTCAAAGCCAGTGCAGTGGGATGACTTAGAGGGATGGGAAGAGGAGGGAAGTGGGAGGGGATTCAGGATGGGGAACGCATGTACACCCATGGCTGATTCACGTCAATGTATGGCAAAAATCACCACAATATTGTAAAGTAATTAGCCTCCAATTAAAATTAATTAATAAAATTTTTTAATAAAAAAAGTAATTATTGATATATATGTTCCTGTGGCCATTTTCTAATTCTTTGGGGTTGATTTTATAGATCTTTTTACTTCTGTTGTATTTCTTGACTATCAGTTCAGTTCAGTTCAGTCTCTCAGTCCTGTCCAGTTCTTTGCGACCCCATGAACTGCAGCACGCCAAGCCTGCCTGTATATCACCAGCTGCCGGAGTCTACCCAACCCCATGTCCATTGACAAGGATGCCATCCAACCATCTCATCCTCTGTCGTCCCCTTCTCCTCCTGCCCTCTATCTTTCCCAACATCAGGGTCTTTTCAAATGAGTCAGTTTTTTGCATCAGGTGGCTAAAGTATTGGAGTTTCAGTTTCAACATCAGTCTTTCCAGTAAACACCCAGGACTGATCTGCTTTAGGATGGACGGGTTGGATCACCTTGCAGTCCAAGGGACTCTCAAGAGTCTTCTCCAACACCACAGTTCAAAAGCATCAATTCTTCGGCACTCAGCTTTCTTTATAATCCAACTCTCACATCCATACATGACTACTGGAAAAACCATAGCCTTGACTAGATGGACTTTTGTGGACAAAGTAATGTCTCTGTTTTTTAATATACTGTCTAGTTTGGTCATAACTTTCTTTCCAAGGAGTAAGCGTCTTTTTAATTTCATGGCTGCAATCACCATCTGCAGTGATTTTGGAGCCCAGAAAAATAAAATCAGCCACTGTTTCCACCGTTTCCCCATCTATTTGCCATGAAGTGATGGGACCAGATGTCATGGTCTTAGTTTTCTGAATGTTGAGCTTTAAGCCAACTTTTTCACTTTCCTCTTTCAGTGTCTTCAAGAGGCTCTTTAGATCTTCTTCACTTTCTGCCATAAGGGTGGTGTCATCTGTATATTTGAGGTTATTCGTATTTCTTGCAGCAATCTTGATTCCAGCTTGTGCTTCCTCCAGCCCAGCATTTCTCATGATGTACTCTGTATGTAAGTTAAATAAGCAGGGTAACAATATACAGCCTTGACGTACTCCTTTTCCTATTTGGAACCAGTCTGTTGTTCCATGTCCAGTTCTAACTGTTGCTTCCTGACCTGCATACAGGTTTCTCAAGAGGCAGGTCAGGTGGTCTGGTATTCCCATCTCCTTCAGAATTTCCCACAGTTTATTGTGATCCACACAGTCAAAGGTTTTGGCATAGTCAATAAAGCAGAAATAGATGTTTTTCTGAAACTCTCTTGCTTTTTCCATGATCTAGTAGATGTTGGCAATTTGATCCCTGGTTCCTCTGCCTTTTCTAAAACCAGCTTGAACATCTGGAAGTTCACGGTTCACGTATTGCTGAATACAAGTCCCTTTAATATTTATTATAAAGCTGGTTTGGTGGTACTGAATTCTTTTAACTTTAGCTTGTCTGAAAAGCTTTTTATTTCTCCATCAATTTTGAAGAGATCCTTGCTGGGTACAGTGATCTTGGTTGCAGATTTTTCCCTTTCAGTACTTCAAATATATCCTGCCATTCTCTTCTGGCCTGCATAGTTTCTGCTGAAAGATCAGCTGTTAAGTGTGTGGGATTTCCCTTGTATATTATGGCTTCTCCCTTGCTGCTTTTAATATTCTTTCTTTGTGTTTAGTCATTGTTACTTTTTGTATGTGTCCTGGGGTGTTTCTCCTTGGGTTTATCCTGTATGGGACTCTTTGTGCCTCTTTGACTTGATTGGCTATTTCCTTTTCCATGTTAAGGAAATTTTCATCTATAATCTCTTCAAAAATATTCTGATACCCTTTCTTTTTCTCTTGTTCTTCTGGGACCCCTATAATTCGAACGTTGGTACATTTGATATGTTCCCAGAGGTCTCTGAGAGTGTCCTCAGCTCTTTTCATTCTTTTTACTTTATTCTGCTCTTCAGAAGTTATTTCCACCATTTTATCTTCCAGCTAGCTCACCAATTCATTCTTCTACTTCAGATATTCTGCTATTGATTCCTTCTACAGTATTTTTAATTTCAGTAATTGTGTTGTTTGTCTCTGTGTGCTTATTCTTTAATTCTTCTAGGTGTTTGTTAACTGATTCTTGCATTTTCTCTTTTGTTTTCAAGGTTTTGTTTTTTTTTTTACCATCTTTACTATTATTATTCTGAATTCCTTTTCAGGTTATTTTCTTAGTTCCTCTTCACTGATTTGGACTTCTGTTTTTCTTGTTTGTTCCTTCATTTGTTCAGTATTTCTCTGCCTTTTCATTTTTTTTTTTTAAGTTATTGTGTTTTAGGTCTCCTTTTCCCAGACTTCAAGGAAAGTTGAATTCTTTACTTGAAGAAGGTTGGATTCTTTCTTCCTTTTGATTTCTGCCCTCCTAACTTTGGTCCAGTGGTTTGTGTGAGCTTCATATAGGGTGAGATTTGTGCTGAGTTTTTGTTTATTTGTTTGTTTTTCCTCTAATGGGCAAGGGTGAGTGATGGGGTACTCCTGTCTGCTGATGATTGGATTTGTATTTTTGTTTTGTTTGTTGTTTAGATGAGGCATCCTGCACAAGTTTCTACTGGTGGTTGGGTGATGCTGGGTCTTGTATTCAAGTGGTTTTCTTTGTGTGAGTTCTCACTATAGGATACTCCCTAGGGTTATTTCTCTGATAGTCTAGGGTCTTGGATTCATTGTTCCCACTCCAAATGCTCAGGGTTTGATCTTTGGTCAGGAGTGAAGATTCCACAAGTTATTTGTTATGGTATTAAGGGAGAGAAAAACAAATATCCAAAAATGAGAAACCGAAGATGAATCCCAGACCAATGGTATTTCCAAAATCAAGCAAATAATAATTAAAATAATGGAGTATACACATATACATATACACCCATGACAATATGAAAATGATCCAACAAGAATCAAGTACAGTTGATTGATCCAGCGAACAAAGGAAATCAAAAGTTGTATTTACCAGTTAAGGACAAAACTAACTTAAGCACAAACTAGAAAACAAAACTAAAGCAAGGTGCCAAGTAGGGAATAAAGGAATAAAACAAAAGTAACAAATATGTTGAGAGCAAAGGAAATTAAGAAAAGAAAGAAAGGATAGGTGTGCTAAGTTAAATAGAGGTAGATGAAGATTTATATACATTAAAGATTAACCGCAAAGAGAAAAGAACAGTAGGAAAGGCAAATGAAGCAATAAATGTAGGAAACATATAATAGGTTTTAAAAAATAAAAATTAGAAAAAAAGAGAAAAGAGAAAACGCTTCAGTATCCTTGCCTGTAGAATCCCACGGACAGAGGAGCCTGGTGGGCTACAGTCAGTAGGGTCGCAAAGAGTTGAACACGATTGAAACGACTGAGCACCCACACATGTACCAAAGTACTGTGAGATGTAAACAGTAGGGGGAACTGGGTGTGGAATATTTGGGAATTCTTTGCAACTGTCTTGTAAATATAAAACTGTTTTACATAAAGTGTTTATTTATATTAATATTTTTAAAGAATGGAAAGAGAGGAATTGGAGACAGTGTGTATAAGACAACTCTTCCAGGAAATTTTGTTACAAAGGTAGGTAAGGAAATGAGGTCATAGCTGGCAGTGGAAGTTGGTTAATTAAATAAAAAAATTTTTTGTAATGGCAGAAGTAACATCATGTTATTTATGGTGAGAATAATACAATAGAAAGCAAAAAGTTGATGATGTATGAGAAAGGGGGAAATCTCCAGAATGCTGTACTTGAGTAGGAGAGAGTNGAGGTCATAGCTGGCAGTGGAAGTTGGTTAATTAAATAAAAAAATTTTTTGTAATGGCAGAAGTAACATCATGTTATTTATGGTGAGAATAATACAATAGAAAGCAAAAAGTTGATGATGTATGAGAAAGGGGGAAATCTCCAGAATGCTGTACTTGAGTAGGAGAGAGTTTAGAATCGCAAGCACAATTAAGGAATTGGTTTTAAGTAGTATGAAGTTTACCTTTGATAACAGATGAGAATCACAGTATGTGGATGCAGATGGTGGTGATTGTGTATATGTTATGATGGAATTTTCCAGGTGCTCAGTTTTCCCTTCAGCTAAAAGTGGATTTCTAGTACAAATGTTGGGTTTAAGATATCTCTGAAGAACAGAAGGTATCTCTGGGCACTGGGAAAGAGAATTACTTCATGGACAGTAATGTGGTTATTTCATAGCATTATATGCACACTTTGCCTAGTGGATATGAAGTAAAGTGAAGTTAGCACGCCTAGTTATATATTTTATTCCACTATATAAGCCACATTTAGCTGAATCTGTGTATAATAAGCAGTAAGTCCATATCAGTAATAAAGTTCTCATGAATTTGGTATATTTTATACTTGATACTTTATTATTCATATTGCTGTTGTTGTTATTCAGTTGCTAAGTCTTAGCGGACTCTTTGCAACCCCATGCACTGTAGCATGCCCGGCTCCTCTGTCCTCTTGTATAATAAGCAGTAAGTCCATATCAGTAATAAAGTTCTCATGAATTTGGTATATTTTATACTTGATACTTTATTATTCATATTGCTGTTGTTGTTATTCAGTTGCTAAGTCTTAGCGGACTCTTTGCAACCCCATGCACTGTAGCATGCCCGGCTCCTCTGTCCTCTACTATCTCCTGGAGTTTGCTCAAGTTCATGTCCATTGAGTCAGTGATACTCTCTGACCATCTCATCCTCTGCCACCCCCTTCTCCTGTTTATTTTTTAAATTTATTTTCTTTTCTCCTTTTGCCTTCAAAGAATGAGTTGGTTCTTTGCAATAGGCGGCCAGTGTATTGGAACATCAGTTTCAGCAACAGTTCTTCCAGTGAATTTTCAGGGTTGATTTCCTTTATGATTGACTGGTTTGATATCTTTGTTCCCAATTTGGAACCAGCCCATTATTCCATGTCCCGTTGTAACTGTTGCTTCTTCACCTGAATACAGATTTTGCCAGAGGCAAGTAAGGTGATCTGGTATTCCCATCTCTTGAAGGATTTTCCAGTTTGTTGTGATCCACACAGTCACCGTCTTTAGTATAGTCAATGAAGCAGAAGTAGATGCTTTCTGGATATGGAGATACCATATTATCCTGCAAGCCCATTCATGGGCTTATATCCAGAGAAAACCATACTTTGAAAAGATACATGGACCGCCCCCACCCCCCCCCCCNGGTTGCCAATTCCTTCTCCGGAGAATCTCCCCGATCCAGGGATCGAACCCGGGCCTCTTGCTTTGTAGGCAGATTCCTAACCATCTGAGCCACCAGGGAAGTCTCAATAATAATAAGATCCCTTTAATTCTTATACACTTAATGAAGAGAGTATTTTCATGCTATTAATTACTTGTACTGAACATGACCACCCCACCCCACCCCCAACCAACCTATCAAAGGCAACTGTCTGGCTCAGTGAGGCTTCTGTTAGGGCAGAATTTGAGTGGGCGGGGAGGGGGGCAAGGTAAGGGGCATAGGATTTCACAGTAGGAATCCCAGGCTTTATTGGAGAAAAGGTCCTTTTGTAAATCCCTTTAACTTCAGTAAACATATTGAAGCCAACGGGACTTGCTCATCGAGTTTTACATGGAAAGCAAGTTCTGGGGGAATTCCCTGGCAGTGCAGTAGCTCAGCTGGTAAAGAATCCGCCTCCAATACAGGAGACCTGGGTTTGATCCCTGGGTTGGGAAGATCCCCTGGAGAAGGGAAAAGCTACCCACTCCAGTANTCCCTTTAACTTCAGTAAACATATTGAAGCCAACGGGACTTGCTCATCGAGTTTTACATGGAAAGCAAGTTCTGGGGGAATTCCCTGGCAGTGCAGTAGCTCAGCTGGTAAAGAATCCGCCTCCAATACAGGAGACCTGGGTTTGATCCCTGGGTTGGGAAGATCCCCTGGAGAAGGGAAAAGCTACCCACTCCAGTATTCTGGCCTGGAGAATCCCATGGACTGTCCCGTGGGATTGCAGTCAGACATGACTACGTGACTTTCACTTTTAGAGCTGCTCGCTTTCACTGCCCAGGTTTGATCCCTGGTTGGGGAACTAAGCTCCCACAAGCCACATGACACAGTCAGGGGCAGTGGGGAGGAAGTTAGGATCTGACAGGATGAGGATAGGAGGGAGGCCTGGTACAGAGGGAAGTGGGAAACAGGGGGAGCAGGAATCACGGAAGGAGGTGGCTAAGTGTGTCCCAACCTCCCCGCCTTGGCATGTGTGAGGGCGGGGGCTTCGCTCAGCCTCCCGTTTAGGATTCTGGGGAAAGACTGCCTCACAGGCCACCCCACCAAACCAGGGTCCGTCAGCAGAGTCAACTTTGCTACAGCAAAGGCAAACAGAACAACGGCCAGCATTTAACTTTCACCTGATTTCTGTTTCCAGAAGACCCAGAAAATCCTGCTTGGGCGGATGTGGGATGGAAGTGAGATGCGGGTGGGGGTGGGCAGAAGGCCGCCGGAGCGCCTGGGAAGGTGGTGTCACTACAGAGACGGCAGGGGACCAGCCTGCTAGGCTGTGAGCTGGAGGAAGGACATGGCAGAGACCCAGCGGGGAAACATGCCTGCAAGAGCCCAGGTGCAGCGGAGCCCGCCAAGGGCCCCACGAGGCGGACGGAGCGTGACAAGCAGAACGGGAGTCCCACCGGCAAGAGTTTTCAGCGGCCGACTCCAGGGAGGGACGCCACCCTCAGCCACCTCCAGCCCAGGGGTTGGGCTAGGGCAGCTGCTCCAGGGCACAGCCAGAAGGGAGGTCCAGAGGTCACCAGGTGGGTCTACACATCCCCTCCACCCCCACCTCCAGCTCACCAGATGCCATCTAAGAGAGAAATGCAGAGGGAGGGGAAATACAAGAATCAGAACACTACACATGTCTCAAAGTGAGCCTTTACCTAAACGCTACTAAAATTGTTACATCACACTAACTGTAGTGGATTGAACCTCGGTTAAGCTCCTCCCCCATTTCTGGACCGGGAAGGGGCTTGTTAGGGCAATTATTACAGACTATTGGAAACCAGGAACCATTCTCTCTGTCCGTGTGTACTGAAAGTCACCACTGTTTTTTCTTGTCCTTATTTTGATTACCCACAATAGGATGTTGTTGTTCAGTCACTCAGTCCTGTCCGACTCTTTGCGACCCCATGGACTGCAGCAGGCCAGCCTTCCCTGTCCTCTGTTATCTCCTGGAGCGTGTTCAAACTCATGTCCATTGAGTAAGTGACGCCATCCAACCATCTCATCCTCTCCCGTCCCCTTCTCATCCTGCCTTCGGTCTTTCCCAGCACCAGGGTCTTTTCTAATGAGTCAGGTCTTTACATTAGGTGACCAAAGTATTGGAGCTTCAGCTTCAGCAGCAGTCCTTTCAATGAATACTCAGGACTGATTTCCTTTACGATTGACTGGTTGGATCTCCTTGCAGTCCAAGGGACTCTCAAGAGTCTTCAACACCACAGTTCAAAATCATCAGCTTTCTTTATGGTCCAACTCTCACATTCTATGGAAAAACCACAGAATAATGAAAACAGTCCCCATTCCTATTTAATTTTGGAAGGGCCAGAAGGAGAATTTCTACTAAACCAAACTCTCTGCTGGAGTTCTTTCTTTGCCTGCTTTTGGAAGAAGTCGGTCTTGTGAGGAAGGAAGGAACTGACAGGGTTGAGAGAGAATGAATGTCAGCAAGACAGAGCATGGTAACATTTGCTTTTGCATGCTTGGAGCTCTGCTGCTCACCATCCCGGGTCATGTTTTGAGAGGCCAAAGGCATCACTTATTTTGTTTGCTTCTCTAGTCTGACAGAAGGTGCAGGCGTTCCAGCAGTCTAGATGACAGGAATGGGGCACAGCTCCTTCCTTTCCACCACGCCCTCTTCTAGGATCACAGTGGCCACGGGCTGGGAGGAGCCTTCATTGTTTTGCGCTGCCAAACCTCCCACCTTCTAGAACTGGGATGTTCTGTGTTCAGGGAAATTCCAGCAACGTTCTGTGAGAATATGGGTTAATTAGTCACAGGCTGATGCAACATACTCACAGTGTGGGTTGGGCGTATGTCATGAATGACGGGGACAGACAGGCAGGTTCCTTTCGTACAAGGCAGTCAGGCGGCATTATGCTCGTAGGAAACCATTTCCAAATGACTATGTCAAGATCCATTAATTATTTGTAAACCATGAAGCTCTTCAAATTAGGGGCCAGGTGATTCCACTGACTGTGTCCACTGGTTCCTTCATTCACCCATCCACTTACACAGGCACTGAAGTAACCTTTTTTTTAAGTAATATTTATTTGGCTGCATTGGGTCTGAGAGGTGGCACGTGGGATCTAGTTCCCTGACCAGGGATCGAACACGGGGCCCCCTGTATTGGGAACGTTAAATCCTAGCCACTGAACCATCAGGGAAACCCCCCATTGAACTAACTTGACTGACACGCACTGTGGGACTACAGGGTGATGCACAGTAGAACGAGAAACAGTCCTTGGCCTCAGGAAGCTCAGAGGCCAGCAGCAGAGCACCATACTGTTGAGCCTTAGTTTATTATCAGTACCACTGGTACTAACGAGTCTTAGAAACAGGACATCTGTTGGCCTAGAGCAAACTGCTAATGAGGTCAGCGTAATAAGACACTCCTGGCACACAGTCCACGTGCTCAAAAAGAATGTTAATTATCTTTCATATCCTCTCTTTACTGATACTCTCAAGGAAGCGCTGCCAAAATGTAGCACTAAGCCCAAGTGGCCTGAGGACAAGACAAAATTCTGTTGAGTTCATGAAGTGCTTGTCACTTGAATTTAAGAGGCACCCCAAACTCTTACATCAGCTGAGGTATGCTCTCTTCACAGGCGTTGGAGTTCTACAGTCAGTGCAAAGACTGCTGAATAATGGCAGGAGACATTATCATTAAACAGAAACACATGGGCAGCTTCAGCCTTTATCATTGAATTTCCTTATTACAAAGAACAAGGCAGGTTTTCTATTTAACAACTAGAGAATTGAAAAAAATAAAACCAAGCAATCAAGCAAGTTAGCATGGAAAATGGAAGACCTAGAAAGCTGGCCTACATCTCAAACATATCGGGCTCTGGACACATTTCTTCCACCATTCTATGAAAAGAGCAGGAGGGATTCTCTGCCTCCTCTCAGATTCTAGGAGAAACATTTGTCTTATCTTGTTCCATCCTGAGGAATTTAAGGACCTGAAAAGTCTGCTTATTTATGAGAAAACAGGATGGACTATGGGGAAAGGAAGGAAGAGTAGAAAGAAGGGGAACTCCATCAGGCCCAGAAGCTTCCTGGCTAAATGATGGACATCACAATAGTAAAGAACTCTAAGGGGGACTTCCCTGGTCATTGAGCGGTTAAGACTACATGCTTCCGCTGCAGGGGGCACGGGTTCAATCCCTGGTTGGGGAACTAAGATCCTGCATGCCGTGGGACATGGCCAAAAAACAAAAACTGATGCCAAAAAAAAAAAATCCATGATAAACAAAAATTTTTTTTAAATGAAAACATAAAAAGAACTCTGCCCTTGGACTTCAAGAGTACAGGGGGTTGTGGGAAAAGATGTCCTTTCTGTTAATGGAATGTACCTTCCACTCAGCCAACAGCATAGCTAAAGAGTTCCTGTTATAAAATGCATCCCTGATACTATAAATAGGAATTTATTGTTATATAAATTAAAACCCCACTAAGTTAGAGTTTTGTAAAAATACACCAAAAGCCTCACAGAAATTTCCTTTATAACAAACACTTTCTTCATTGATTTAGAATGAGCAAAAGGAGGCGGATTTTCAAAATATTTATGAAAAGTCATCACAAAATCTTACTTTAAAGATGCCTATCCACACATTGTTGGTGGGAATATAAACTGGTATACCACCACGTAAAACAGTACGGAGGTTCCTCAAAAAACTAGAAATAACTGCCATATAATCCAGCAATCCCATTCCTGGGTGTACAGCTGAATAAAATGGAAACCATTAATTTAAAAAGATGCATGTATCCTCAATGTTCATAGCAGTATTATTTACAATTACCAACATATGAAAGCAACCTAAGTATCTATCAACAGATGAATGGATAATGAAGATGTGGTATATTTGTACGAAATATTACTCAGTCAAGAAAAGAAATAATACCATTTGTAGCCACAACGATGGACCTAGTGATTATCATACTAAGTGAAATAAGTTAGAGCAAGACAATCTGTATATCCCTTATGCATGGAATCTAAAAAGTGATACAAATGAACTTATTTTCAAAATTGAAACAAATTCTAGACTTAGAAGCTTATGAATACCAGAGGGGAATGGTGAGCAGAGGGTATCAACTAGAAGGTTGGAATTAACACATATGCACTACTATATGTAATATATATAATCAACAGACATCTACTGTATAGCCCAATGAACTTTACTCAATGCTGTGTAATAACTTACATGGGAAAAGAATCTGATAAATATTATATATATGTGTGTGTGTATCACAATCACTTTGATATACGCTTGAAACTAACACAATGTTGTAAATCAGCTGCATTTCAATTTAAAAATTTTTGAAGTAAGTTTTAAAATAATGTTTATATTTTTCTAAGCCTTTTCTTTTTTACTACAGAAATTTGAAAACAATGTTGTAAAGAGAAAGGAAATAAACCAGAAGTTTGTTAATCTCAGGATATCAGAGAATTAAATTTGAAAGAAGGTTTTAAAATGAATCAAAGGATATTCTTTCTGTATTAAAAAATATACTGATATGCTTAAGATATAAATTAGACTTAAAATTATTTATTTATCACATATGATAGCAATATATCTTCAGTTAAGTCCCTACTCAAATATTATTTCCTTAAGGAGATTTCCTTGACCACCTATTCTCAGAATAGCTCAGAGCTACCATCCCCATATACCTCCTTATCCTTCCTTCTGTTAATAATATTCCCAGTGCTTATTGCCACCTGTTGTTGTTGTCATACATTTGATAAGTCATGGCCCACTCTTTGCAACCCCATGGTTTGCTGGTTTCTCTGTCCTCTGCTGTCTCCTAGAGTTTTCTCAAATTCAAGTCCATTGAATTAGTGATGGTATCTAATCATTTCATCCTTTGCCACTCTCTTTTACTTTTGCATTCAATCTTTTGCAGCCTCAGGGTCTTTTCCAATGAATCAACTCTTCACACCAGATGGCCAGAGTATTGGAGCTTCAGCTTCAGCATCAGTCTTTCCAAATGAATATTCAAGGTTGATTTCTATTAGGATTGACTGATTTGATCTCCTTGCAGTCCAGGGGAATCTCTAGAGTCCTCTCCAGCATTACAATTAGAAAACATCAGTTCTTCAGCACTGATCCTTCTTTATGGTCCTGCTCTCAAATCCATACATGACTGCTGAAAAGACCATAGTTTTGACTGTATGAGCCTTTTTTGGCAGTAATATCTCTGCTTTTTAATACACTGTCTAGGTTTGTCATAGCTTTCCTTTCAAGGAGCAAGCATCTTAATTTCATGACTACAGTCACCATCTACTTGGCTTTCTCCAGGATCTAATGAATGTTGCAATTTGATCACTCTTTCTTCTTCCTCTTCAAAACCCAGCTTATACATCTGAAAGTTCTCAGCTTATGTACTGCTGAAGCCTAGCTTGAAGGATTTTCAGCATCACCTTGCTAGCATGTGAGATGAGCACAGTTGTAGTTGGGACATTCTTTGGCATTGCTTTTCTTTTGGATTGAAATGAAAACTTGACTCTTTCCAGTCCTGTGGCCACTGCTGAATTTTCCAAATTTGCTGGCATATTGAGTACAGCACTTTAACAGCGTCATCTATTAGGATTTTTAAATAGCTCAGCTGTGATTCTGTCACCTCTAGCTTCCTCATAGTAATGCTTCCTAAGGCCCACTTGACTTCACACTACAGGATGTCTGACTCTACAAGAATGATCACACCATAGTGATTATCTGAAATTCTGTGTTTTGTTGCTACCTCTTAATCTCTTCTACTTCTGTTACGTCCTTATCAATTCTGTCCTTTATCATGCTCATTCTTGCCTGAAATGTTCCCTTGATCTCTTCAGTGTTTTTGAGGAGATATTTAGTCTGTGCCCTTCTTTTGTTTTCCTCTGTTTCTTCTCATTGTTCATTTAAGGAGGTCTTCTTATCTCTGCTTGCTGTTGTCTGGAACTCTGCATTCAGTTGGCTGTATCTTTCTCTTTCTCCTTTGCATTTCTCTTCTCTTCTTTCTTCAGCTATTTGTAAAGGCTCCTTGGACAACCACTTTGTTTGGGATAGTTTTGGTCACCGCCCCTGTACAGTGTTACAAACCTCCATCCATTGTTCTTCACACACTCTGTCTACCCGATCTAATCCCTTGAATCTATTTGTCACCTCCACTGAATATAACATAAGAAATTTGATTTAGGTCATACCTGAATGTCCTGGTGATTTTCCCTACTTTGTTCAATTTAAGCCTGAATTTTGCAATAAAGAGTTCATCATATTAGCAATTGTCAGCTACAGGTCTTATTTTTGCTGACTGTATAGAACTTCTCCATCTTTGGCCTCAAAGAACATAATCAGTCTGATTTCAGTATTGACCATCTAATGACGTCCATGGGGCTTCCCAGGTGGCTCTAGTGGTAAAGAACCCCTCCTGCCAGTGTGGGAGATGCAGGTTTGACTGCTGGGTTGGGACGATCCCTGGGAGGAGGGCATGGCAACAAAGTCCAATATTCTTGCCTGGAGAATTCCAAGGACAGAGGAGCCCGGCAGGCTACAGCCCATACAGTCGCAAAGAGTCTTACATGATTGAAGCAACTGAGCAGCAGGGCAGTCGTAATGTCCATATGTAAGGTCATCTCTTGGGTTGTTGGGAAAGGGTATTCGCTATGACCAGTGTGTTCTCTTGTCTAAACTCTGTTAGCCTTTACCCTGCTCGCATCCCAAACCAAACTTGCTGGTGGTTCCAGATATCTCTTGATTTCCTACTTTTGTATTCCAGTCCCCTGATGAAAAGGACATCATTTTTAGTGTTAGTTCTAGAAATTAGGTCCTCATAGAACTGGTCAACTTCAGTTTCTTTGACATCAGTGGTTGGGGCATAGACTTGGTTTGCTGTGATGTTGAATGGTTTGCCTTGGAAGTGAATCGAGATCATTCTTTCTTTTCAAGTCCCACCCAAGTGCTCCATTTGGTACTCATTTGTGGACTGTGAAGGCTACTCTTCTTCTTCTAAGGGATTCGTGCTCATAGTACTAGATATAATGAATTGAGTTTGCCCACTCCTGTCCATTTTAGTTCACTCATTCCTGAGATATTCTATCTTGCCATCTCCCACTTGACCATATCCAGTTTACCTTGATTCATGGACTTAACACTACAGGTTCCTATGCAATATTGTTCTTTACAACACTGAATGTACTTTCACCATCAGGTACAACCATAATTGCTCATCGTTTCCACTTTGTCCCAGCTGCTGCATTCTTCTCTGGAGCTATTAGTTATTGCCCTCTGCTCTTCCCCAGTGGCATACTGGACACTTTTCTACTTGGAGGGCTCATCTTCCAGTGTCCTATCTTTTTGCCTTTTCATACTGTTCATGGGGTTTGTCAAGCGAGAATACTGGACTGGGTTGCTATTTCCTCTTCCAGTGGACCATGATTTGTCGTAACTATTCACTATGATCCATCCATCTTGGGTGGCCCTGTACTGCATGGCTCATAGCTTCATTGAGTTATACAAGCCTCTTTGCCATGAAAAGGCTGTGATCAATGAAGGTTTTACAATGAATGAAAGGATACTCTGTTTCTTTATGAAGAATGTAATTATAGAAAGGCTTAAAATATAAATTAGACATAAAAGAATTCATTTATTACACATGACAGCAATATACCTTGACTTAAAATCCTTCTCAAATATTATTTCCTTAAAGAGGCCTCTTGACCCCCTATCTCCGAATAGCTCAGATAGATTAATACTATCCCCTTGTACCTCCTTTTTCTCTCTCCTGTTCCCAGTGCTTACTACCACCAGTGCTGTCATACTATGTGTTTATATGTTTATGTGTTTATTATAATCTCCATGAAACCAAGGACTTTGTCTTGTGTATAATTATGTACAACCCTATCCCAGTTCCTCGGTATATAGGAATTGTTAAGTAATGAAAGAGAGAAGGGAAAAAAAAAAGGAACGTAGGTAGGTAGGTTTTCAGCATAAAGTTAAAGAAATTTAGAGGGGCTAGTAGTTATACCATATTGAACACATATTTTTATGGTTATAATCATGCCCCAGGGGATCTGAATAAATAACCGATGTTTTGCATTCTCCTTTTCCTTTTAATAGTTTAGATTGATGACCATGTGGTTCTGTCCTATGTTATCTCCCACATATCATTTGTCTCCATCCCCTGTTGTTAACAGCAATGATATTGCTAATATTATGTTAAAACATTGTATACAGAAGTTTTTCAAATATAATCTTTGTGTTAGTCCTTTGAATTCAAAACCAATAATTCCAAGTATTTTAATAGTTTAGGTATGTACCATAGAGATGGTATAAAATGGTTAGCTGAAACAGCTTTTTATACCCTTGCTGAGGTGAAATGGAGATAAAATTCCTTGAAGTCTTCAGTTCAGTTCAGTCGCTCAGTCATGTCCAACTCTTTGTGACCCCATGAACTGCAGCTCACCAGGCCTCCCTGTCCATCACCAACTCCTGGAGTCAACCCAAACCCATGTCCATTGGGTCGGTGATGCCATCCAGCCATCTCATCCTCTGTCGTCCCCTTCCCCTCCTGCCCTCAATCTTTCCCAGCATCAGGGTCTTTTCTAATGAGTCAACTCTTCGCATGAGGTGGCCAAAGTATTGGAGTTTCAGCTTCAACATCGGTCCTTCCAATGAACACCCAGGACTGATCTCCTTTAGGATGGACTGTCTTAGGGACAGCTTATATTTGTGAATGAGAAATAAGACTGATATTTAGTTTTTAATCTTTTCTATCAGTAGTTGAGAGGCATTGGTGGGTGGAAAGAGTCATTTTCTTGGCTTGGATTAGTCCATTTGGAGCTTCAGTATACTAAATCATCTGTTTTGGGGGACAAGGTAATGTAATATATTCTAATATAAGTAGATGTATATACTTCAGAAGTAACTTATAATCAGGAATGGAAACCTCTTCTTGAAATTTAAGGCTTAGTTTTGAACTGTTGACGATTATGAAGACATTTTCTTTCCTGGAGTTTGTCAGGAATATGAATACCTGTCTGTGATCATAGTTCGGCCGCTGCTGTGGTGTTTGGAGCAAAGTTGAAGAAGTGATGCCTACAGTCTACTCTGTGCCTTCTTTATTAGAGTCTCTCTGATTTTAGGAAGGAAAGACGCCACCCCCCCAAAAAAAAAATTCCTGTTTCTTAATGGTTTTTCGTCTAAGTAACTTCTGTCATTTAGTTGTGAGAGGTGTTTATTTGCTTTTTGGTGTTTTTTTTTTTTTGGTACAGTTTTCATAGAACTCCACTTTATATGAGATACAACCAGTATCTTAATACATTGTTAGTTCCATGTTCTTGAAACAATAGGACAGTTTAGATTGCTGCAGTGATATATTTTAAAAAGAGAGTGGGTAGTATGGGTTAAAAATATCAAAGGAGCTCAAACTCTGATGGAAGTTGATATAAGAAATTGCTTCATTTCACCCTTAAGTTCAAAATAACTCCCAAAGCATCTGGCTTCACATTTGTAAATTCCCTTTTAAGGATTTTGGTTAGCTGTCATTCAGGAGTAGAGATCACTTAGACCTCATTAGACAAATATTCCCTTTGAAAATGACATGGTATCTACTGTAATCCTAGAGTGTTTTAATAGTCTCTTCTATGCTCAGCAATGAAACATTTCAAAAGTGACTGACAGCCAATTGATGTAATTCATGGTGATCTTTTGTGTTGACAGATCTTTAAAAAATCATGGGAAATTACTACTGTACCCAGTGAAGCCGCCTCCTTTTTTAAAAAACTGCCAATATCCTGCAAAACATGACAATTTTCTCTTTGACTGCCACTGTTTTTGATTTCTATAACATGACACGATTCCTCCTTTTTATTAGGATTTCTTTTGATAGATAGAATGTGTTCCCTATTGGTAATGCTCATTTTAAAATAGAAAATTTTTGGTTCCCCAAATTAACTCTCTTACTTTTCTAGCTTCCATATCAAGACAACCTTTTCCAGTAGTCACATTCCCACTCATGAAGAAGAATGATTTAATGTATAAAATTAAAAAATTTAAAGTGATTTTAGTCCTTCTCTGAAGAAGAAACACATTGAAAGGAAGAGGGTAAGAAATCACCTATTTTTGTGGGTGTTTTTCCCTAAAGCACTCTCAAGTTAAAAAGCTGATATTTTGGGTAATTTTATAGGTGACAGAATTTTTTTTCCAAAATTCAAAGTGTCCAAATTCAAACTATCGAATGAATGGAAAGGACCTGGGTATGTGCTAAGTTGCTTCACTCGTGTCTGATTCTTTGAGACCCCATGGACTGTAGCCCACCAGGCTTCTCTGTCCTTGAGGATTCTCCAGGCAAGAATACTGGAGTGGGTTGTCATTCCGTAATCCAGGGTGTCTTCCTGACACACGGATTGAACCCACGTCTCTTATGTCTCCTGCATTGGCAGTCGTGTTCTTTACCACTACCCCTACCTGGGAAGCCCAACCCTGGGATCGAACCCAGGTCTCCCACATTGCAGGCAGATTCTTTACTATCTGAGCCACCAGGGAAGCCCAGAAGGAGCCCAGTGATTAATATGAACTTGTCTGATGAATTGTGGGAAATAGTAAAAAACTTAGTCCCGTTGTTGCCCTAACTTATCTTTCTTGGAACTGGGTCTTTTATCTTTGCCATTATGTTTCAAAAGTAGCTGTTTTGGCTGATCCTTAGAGGGTAGAAGTTACCTTTTCCCTTACTTGAATCTATTACTAAAGCATTATTATGAGTTGACATGTATTTTTGGAGAATGAATTGTGTATTTGGCCCTGTGCTGTGTGCTGTTTGAGGAGGTTGTTGTTATTCAGTCGCTGAGTCATGTCCAACTCTTTGAGATTGCTTGGACTGCAACACACCAGGCTTCCTGTCTTTCGCTATCTCCTGGAGTTTGCTCAAATTCGGGTCCGTTGAATCAGTGATTCTATCTAACCATCTCACTCTCTGCTGCCCTCTTCTCTTTTGCCTTCAAGCTTTACCAGCAGCAGGGTCTTTTCCAATGAGCAGGTTTTTCAATCAGGTAGCTATAGTATTGGAGATTCATCTTCAGCATCCATCCTTCCAATGAATATTCAGCATTGATTTCCTTTAGGACTGATTGGTTTGATCTCCTTGCTGTCCAAAGGACTCTCAAGAATCCTCTCAAGCACCACAATTTGAAAGCATCAGTTCTTCAGCCTTCTTTATGGTCCAACTTTCACATCCATATATGACTACTGGAAAAACCATGGCTTTGACTATATGGACCTTTGCCAGCAAAGTGACGTCTCTGCTTTTGAATACACTGTCTAGGTTTATCATCGGTTTCCTTCCAAGGAACAGGCGTCTTTTAATTTCATGGCTGCAATCACTGTCCGCTGTGATTTCGGTGCCCAAGAAAATAAAATCTGTCACTATTTCCACTTTTTCCCCTTCTGTTTGCGATGAAGTGATGGGATGGGATGCCATGATCTTAGTTCTTTGAATGTTGAGTTTTAAGCCAGCTTTTTCACTCTCCTCTTTCAACTTCATCAAGAGGCTCTTTAGTTCCTCTTCATTTTCTGCCATTAGAGTGTNCTGTCACTATTTCCACTTTTTCCCCTTCTGTTTGCGATGAAGTGATGGGATGGGATGCCATGATCTTAGTTCTTTGAATGTTGAGTTTTAAGCCAGCTTTTTCACTCTCCTCTTTCAACTTCATCAAGAGGCTCTTTAGTTCCTCTTCATTTTCTGCCATTAGAGTGTTATCATTGGCATATCTGAGGTTATTGATGTTTCTCTCAGCAATCTTGATTCTAGCTTGTGTTTCATCCAGCTCAGCATTTCTCATGATGCAATAAGCAAGGTAACAATACACAGCCTTGATGTACTCCTTTCCCAGTTTTGAACCAGTCTGTTATTCTGTGTCTGGTTCTAACTGTTGCTTCTTGACCTGCATACACGTTTCTCAGGAGACAGGTAAGATGGTCTGAGACGTACTCATGTCTCTTTAAGAATTTTCCACAGTTTGTTGTGATCCACATAATCAAAGGCTTTAGTATAGTATTTCTGATTATGGTCTTATTAATAATTTAATATTCCACAGCATAATACAGTCACTTTTACTGAAGTACAGTTCCATCTTTTAAACATTATTTTGGAATATCATTTGATTTAAAAATGTGTAGTACCTCCCTTCATCTTTAACTCCAGTTTTCCCCTTCTGTCATCTACTTACTTCTTTGGATTATTATCTCATTAGACTAAAAGAAGATACAAGTTCATTCATAGCCTTAAATACCAAAACTCCCCTGCCTACCACAACCCCACCCCTAGACATATTCTTGTGAAAATGAAAAGTTAAAGATGTGGAAAAGAAAGGTTAAAAAAGGTTCCATTTTACTTTCTCTTTGTGTTTCTTTTTGGGGAATGTGAATAGTTTTTTATAGTTGAAATACATAGTAGGTATCAGTCATTAAAATTTTTAACTTAATTATTTACATAAGGTAGAATCGAAGCATGGAGATGTATAGTTGATGTCAGCCCCTGAATCTGATAGTTCAGCCTAATGTACATAAAAATGTAGTACTCCAGGGCTGCCATCTTAAGCTTATGCTAAAAGGCACTGGCTGAAATCATTAAGATGAGACCATAATTTGAAGGTTGATGACTTGGATTTGAATCCCAGTTTAATTTCATTTTTTGTTTCTCTTACAGTAGAATGAAAGTAATAATTATGCCCACTTGACTTACTTCTTCAGGTTGCTAGGAGGGTGAACTGCGAAGTGGTTTAGAGAGATTAATTCTACAGACAATAGTTTCCTTCCTCATCCTGCTCTCGAAGAAGTTTACAGATGGCTTTTATCTTATCAGTACTGCCTTCTTTAAGGATCTCTTCTATAAGAAAAAGAAAATAGTATTAACAAAAGAATATTTAGTCTCCATAATAAGTGTGAGTTGGAAATTATTATTAATATTTTACAAGTAAATAAATAGGCTTAGAGAAGTCAAGAAACTTTGTCAGTATCAGGAATTTGCAAGTAGTTGCTCCTTGGTTTCTCTGATTCCTGTGCTCATGTTTTTTTCTTTCATAGAAACTGATGTAGTTTATTTATATATTGCAACTGTTCCAAAATTCCTGTGTTCATTGTGCCTTATTTTGAAACTTACTGTCTTCTTTTAATAGGAGTTTATTTTATTCATTTAGCAATTATTTATTTCCAGGTTGTATGCTAAATACTATCAGATTTTTATCTTAGCCTAGTCTTTATTTTGAACCAAAGATATGAGTTTAAAATAGTGACATTTACTCCTATAGTAGGGGGAAATGCTAGATTCTTTGGGAAGTCAAGGAAGTCTTCATAGAGGAAGTGATACCTAATCCTGTGCTTTCACTTTAACATTTACAGAATACAGAATGTCTCTGCCATTATGCCTTTTGTTTTTCTTGTACCAGCAGATTCATAATGAGCCATGCATCCAAGGTTAAATAGTCAAATGACCCTTACATGTTCTTGTTATTTTCTAGCTTGTCCAGATTATTATCAATACAACACACTTGGAGAAATCCTGTAAGTACTTGGAGGAATTTATCACCAATATCACTAATGTCCTTCCAGAGACGGTCCACACTACCAAGCTGTATGGCACCACGACTTTTAAGGTGAGAAAGTCCTACAGTACTATGGAAGTGCTTCTGGTGTGCTGGGGCATTATACCTATCCTTGCTTTGTTTCTCCCATAAGCCATACATGGTTTCAAGAATAAGTCCTTTTTATTTCCTTAGGAAAACAAACACCAGTGCCTATTTTGGGGTGTTTAAACTAAAAAGCGTCTATAGTTTTATTCACTGACTCTTATATTTTATATGTAAAAATGACTATTTTCCTCTATTGACTGCCTGACATTCAAGAAGTCTTAAGTTTGGTCTAGAAAATGGTGGTTATAGCTGAAATCAACAGCAATTAAAATTTAAATTTAGCCATCTTCTCTTCTCTGTGTCCTATTTCTAGTCTTTTTTTTTTTTTTTTGCCTTACAAGAACATGTATGTTTAGGATTCTGTTGTTCTTATTTGATGATTTCAGTTTTGGAGCAAATATATGTTTTGAAATCCAGAAGTTGATATGAATTAGATATGAAGCTATAGAATTGAAATTTTGTTCTCTATTTCTCTTTATTGGTACCTTCCCTTGAGAATAGATTTAAGAGTACAAATCAAATTTGATNCTTATTTGATGATTTCAGTTTTGGAGCAAATATATGTTTTGAAATCCAGAAGTTGATATGAATTAGATATGAAGCTATAGAATTGAAATTTTGTTCTCTATTTCTCTTTATTGGTACCTTCCCTTGAGAATAGATTTAAGAGTACAAATCAAATTTGATTCATGTTGCTTATTATATTTTATGAGATATAAAAATTGTTAGTATGATCTACTTTTTTTCTGTTCTAAGAAAAAAGAAGTGAAAGAACCTGTTGAAAGCAAGCTTGAGAGAGAAGAACAAAGCTAGAAGCATTACATGATCTGATTTCATAATGTATTATAAAGCTATAGTAATCAGAACGGTATGGTATTGACATAAAAACAGAGATATAGATCAACGGAACAGAATGCAGAGCCCAGAAATAAACATGCATATATGGTCAATTAATTTATGACAGAATGGCCAAGAATGTATAATGAGGAAAGGATGGTCTTCTCAAAAAAGTAAATCAAAACCACAATGTGATAATGCATTACACGTGTTAGAATAGCTATCAATAAAAATACAAGAGATGATAAATACTGGCGAGGATATGTAGTAAAGGGAACACTTGTACACTGTTGGTAGGAATGTAAATTGGTATAGCCACTATGGAAAACAGCATGGAGGTTCCTCAAGAAATTACAAATAGAGCTTGTAATTTCTTGAGGAACCATATGATCTGGCAATTCTGCTTCTGGATGTGTATTCAAAGAAATTGGCAAATTGTATTTCAGAGTTACATATAGTTCCATGTTCATTGCAGGAATAATCACAATAGCTATGATATGGAAACAGTCTTCAGATAAGTGGATAAAGAAGTGTTTTATGTATATATACATACACACATATATTATCCATATATATATTGATATGTGTATATGTATGAATATTATTGAGTTATGAAAAATAAGGACATCCTACCATTTGTGATAATGTAGATGGACCTAGAGGGCATTATGCTAATGAAAATAAGCCACACCGAGAAGGGCAATTACTGCTTTAATATGTGGAATATTTTTAAAAAATTAGTAGAAACGTGGTTGCCAGGTACTAGAAGAGTGGGTTAGGCAATAGAGAGAAGTTGGTAAGGAGGAACAGACTTTAAGCTTGAAGAGGAAAAAGAGCTAAGGATCTAATGTAAAGCATGGTTTCTGTAGTTGGTAGTACTGTATTGTATCATAGTTGCTAAGAAAATAGAACTTAAATATTCTTATAGAAAAAAAGGTAATACGTGAGGTGATGAATGTGTTAAATATCTAGTGATGGAAAAAAATACTCTCACAATATACATGTGTGTTAGATCTGTCTCTTATACACATCTTTAGTTGTGAGTAGGAGGAACAGACTTTAAGCTTGAAGAGGAAAAAGAGCTAAGGATCTAATGTAAAGCATGGTTTCTGTAGTTGGTAGTACTGTATTGTATCATAGTTGCTAAGAAAATAGAACTTAAATATTCTTATAGAAAAAAAGGTAATACGTGAGGTGATGAATGTGTTAAATATCTAGTGATGGAAAAAAATACTCTCACAATATACATGTGTGTTAGATCACCACAATATATGGTTTTAAATGTCTTATGATTGTTTTCAGTGAAGCTGAAAAAAAGGAAAAAATGGAATGTGTAACAACTGGTGTATTCTTTCTCTATGTTTATCATTACATAGACTGCTAGATGAATTACACATTTATGATGTGACCTTGGGTTATTTCAAATTATAAAGTTATTTACAATAAAATTCATTATACATGATTTATATTTGTAGCTTGTAAACTTTTAAGTAATGCCTCATTTTATTAATATTGATTCTCTTTTAGTGACAGACTTATTTTATAAAGAGGCCCCAAGTATTAATATGAAAATATGACAAGAGATTTAAGAGTTTTAGGATGACTTTCCTTAAGTAATTTAATAGGAATTATAAATATTCTTAAATATTATCATTATTATGGAACATGGGTAATAGTTTTATCAAAAAGTATTTCTACTTGATTTCTACATGTGGAATCCAAAATTTCTCCTTGAAAGAAAATGAGGTAGGGACTTACAGTTGAGTGTTGAATAGAAAATAGGAGAGAGAATGTGATGTGCATTTATAGTTGTTTACCCTGTGTATGTAATATAATTATATACATATGTATGTACAAATATGTAATATGTACTACTGTTCTTCCTCTAATCCGTTTCAATTTTCTTATTTCAAGGGCTTTTCAAATTATGGTTAGAAATCCTCCCAGAGGATGACTTGTGTATTTTGTTGTTGTTCCAGCATTAAAATTGCTGAGGGAAAATTAAAGGCAGACAGGAAGGCATAGAGGTTGAGCAGCCAGTTAAATACTTAGTAAAGGAGAAGTTCTGGAGACCACTAAAGGTCATGTTGACAGTGCTTATTGGAAACACTGATTGCTTAAAACGCATTGAAAGTTTATTTTTACCAGGACTGTTTCAAAGCAGCTAACCCAGAACTCAGTATAAACATGGCAATTATAAGAGCTTCATATTGTGTATTTTCCTAAGCTACTGTTTCCAGAAAACTTCCCCTTGCAGATGGAAACCTTAATGCTGAAAATAGGGCAAAAATAATCAGAAGGTCTTCAAGGTATTTTCTTGCAGAGTTCCTTCTTGTTTATACCATATGTGACCTAATCAAGCTGATATTCTGAACTTTCCTTGTTTATAAGAATTCCCTCACTCACTTACAATACAAAATTATGGTATTTTACATCACAAATATTGCCTGTGTACCTACTGTTATATAAGGTAGATTTTTGGGTAGAAGAGAAAATACTTAGTCCTTTAGTTTAGAGTTTATAATCTATAGGGAAGACAGTCACTGTAAATTCTGTAAAGAACTGTGCAAAAAAAAAAAATGCTAGAATAATACAATAAATACATTAAACTTCTCCCTTATTCTAAAAGTTTTTATAAAGCATTTGTTACATACCAGGCAATAAACCAGTCTCCTGGCTTGACATAGCTTATATTCTAGAGGTGATAGATGACACACAAACAAAAATTTTAATATAATGTCAGGAGAAGGCAATAGCACCCCACTCCAGTACTCTTGCCTGGAAAATCCCATGGACGGAGGAGCCTGAGGTCGCTAAGAGTAGGACACGACTGAGCGACTTCACTTTCACTTTTCACTCTCATGCATTGGAGAAGGAAATGGCAACCCACTCCAGTGTTCTTGCCTGGAGAATCCCAGGGATGGCGGAGCCCAATGGGCTGCCGTCTGTGGGGTCGCACAGAGTCGGACACGACTGAAGCGACTTAGCAGCAGCAGCAGCAGCAGTGTTAAAAACTAGGAAGAAAAAGAAATGGTCTGAATGAAATCAGAAATTGAATCACTTGGATTTCTAATAGATAAGCATTCTAGTCAGAGCTAGGGCTTCCTAGGTGGCTCCAGTGGTAAAGAACCCACCTGCCAATGCAGGAGATGTAGGAGATGTGGACTGGGAAGATCCCCTGGAGGAGAGCATGGCAACCCACTCCAATATTCTTGCCTGGAGTATCCCATGGACAGAGGCGCCTGACAGGCTGCAATCCATAGGGTCCCAAAGAGTCAGACAAGACTGGAGTGACACAGCATGCACTCATGCATGCACGTCAGAAGTTACAGTACAGTAGAAGGTATTATGTAGTCAAGGTGATCAGTATGCAGAGGGGTCAGTCTGGCAGTGCTGTATGTATCATTTGTTATAGGAATGGTAAGAGACACGATTAGGAATCATATGATTTCTGGATTTTAGGCCACAGTAAGGAGAAGGCGATGGCACCCCACTCCAGTACTCTTGCCTGGAAAATCCCATGGACAGAGGAGCCTGGTGGGCTGCAGTCCATGGGGTTGCAAAGAGTTGGACACGACTGAGCGACTTCAGACACGACTGAGCAACTTCCCTTTCACTTTTCACTTTCATGCATTGGAGAAGGAAATGGCAACCCACTCCAGTGTTCTTGCTTGGAGAATCCCAGGGACGGGGGAGCCTGGTGGGCTGCAGTCCATGGGGTCACACAGAGTTGGACACAACTGAAGTGACTTAGCATCAGCAGCAGCAAGTATTTTTTATTTTATTTGAAATGAAATGTGAGGCCATAAGAAGACTGGAAATGGTGGTGATAACCTGATTTTATAATGGATAACACTGGTTGCAGTGTGGAAAATATACGGTAAGTCAGTAAGAGTGGAAGAAGGAGCCAAATCTGAAGGTCATTACAATAGTCTAGATAAGAGAGACTGATCATCTGGACTATAGCGGCAGGGATAGAAGTGTAAAGAAATATTTTTGAAGGTAGAGATGGCAAGTTTTACTGCTAGATTGGGTATAAGGTTATAAGAGAAAGCATGGAGTCAAAAATTATTCCAAGATATTTAAACTAAGCAAACTAGGTGAGTAGTGATGCTATTACCTAAAATAGGGAAGAGTGAAAAAATAACAGGTTTGGGGAGTGGTAGTAGAATCAAGGTTTCCATTTTTAATATATTATTTTTGAAGTATTTAGTAGGCATTTATCAGAGATATTAAATTGACAGGATAAAGTCATAATTGTACACAAAACTTTAAAACTCATATATATATAAAGATGGTATTTAATACCATGGAGCTGGCTTTCTGCTGCGAATTGAATATAGATAGAGAAAAGCTGAAGAACAGGGAAGCTGCAGTCCACAGGGTTGCAGAGTCAGACTCTGCAACTGAATAGCAACAACCAAAGAAAAGGTATGAGGTTTGAGCTCTAAGGATAATCAACTTTGACAGGTCTAGAAGAGGTGAGTGGTACTTATCCCAGCTATGAAACCTTCAAGGAGGACTTACCAGGAAAGGCTCAATAGGAGGTGTCCAACAGAAGTATCTTTGGACCTGCAGAATGTGTCCAGAGAAGGGATGAGGAAGGGATAAGGGACATTTTTAGGTGAGGGAACTTCATGTACAAAGATGAAATAATGAAATAAAATTGTACATGTCTGTGTCAAATAAAGGTAGCAATGACTTAGAGAAGTAGGTAAAGATCAATTTGTGAAGCACTTTGCTTTATAATGATGGGTAATTTGGATTTCATCCTAATAAAATCTTTGAGAGACTTTAAGGGTATGTCACAATTTAAAAAAATAATTGTTTATTTTGTTTAATTAGAAGGAAGGAAAAGAACACTTCCCAGATGGTCCAATTGTTAGGAGTCCTCCTTGCAGTGCAGGGAATGCGAATTCAATCCCTGGTTGGGCAACTAGGGTCCTCTATGCCTCGGAGCAACTAAGATAACTCTGTGCACCACAACTAAGACCTGAGTCAGCCAAATAAATAAATAAATGTTAAAAAAAAAGGGAAGGAAAGAAGGAGACAGGAAGGAAGGATTGAAAAAGGATGAAGAGCAGAAAGGAAAGGAGAAAAGAAGGAAAAAGGAAGGAATAAATAAATCACAATTAGTTGAAATTTATAATCAGAAGAAATCAAATATATCTGCAGAATGTGTTGTATAACTCTATGCTAGTAAATTTGAAGATCTATTGGAAAATATGTGATTAATAAACAAGAAAATACAGAAGGTTGGCATAATTATGAAAGAAATGAAAATATTGTTAAGTATTTCTTGAAAACAGGAAGGAGTCACATAATTTTATAAGTGAATTCATTTATGCTTTCATGAAACAGATAACTTCTGTATAATTTAAAATACTCTATACTATAGAGAAAAAAGGAAAATATCTCAGTTAATTTTTGTGAAGTCAACTTAACAATGATTCAAAAGCTAGAGAAACCACAAAAAGCCCTGAACAATTAAAGACAAATATTATGTGAAAATCATAAATAATAAAATATCAAACAAAAGCTGGAAGTGCATAGAAAATAGGGATAAACACAATACGTGAACTGTGAACTTCCTGATGTTCAAGCTGGTTTTAGAAAAGGGAGAGGAACCAGAGATCAAATTGCCAATATCCGCTGCATCATCGAAAAAGCAAGAGAGTTCCAGAAAAACATCTATTTCTGCTTTATTGACTATGCCAAAGGCTTTGACTGTGTGGATCACAATAAACTGTGGAAAACTCTGAGAGAGATGGGAACACCAGACTACCTGACCTGCCTCTTGAGAAATCTGTATGCAGGTCAGGAAGCAATAGTTAGAACTGGACATGGAACAACAGACTGGTTCCAAATAGGAAAAGGAGTACGTCAAGGCTGTATATTGTTACCCTGCTTATTTAACTTCTATGCAGAGTACATCATGAGAAACGCTGGACTGGAAGAAACACAAGCTGGAATCAAGATTGTTGGGAGAAATATCAGTAACCTCAGATATGCAGATGACACCACCCTTATGGCAGAAAGCAAAGAGGAACTAAAAAGCCTCTTTGTGAAAGTGAAAGAGGAGAGTGAAAAAGTTGGCTTAAAGCTCAACATTCAGAAAACGAAGATCATGGCATCCGGTCGCATCACTTCATGGGAAATAGATGGGGAAACAGTGGAAACAGTGTCA
>SJYX01000066.1:152651-194710 GCA_006410675.1 Oreotragus oreotragus
TCCCAATCCTGAACCCCCCTCACACCCCCCACCCCATATCATCTCTCTGGATCATCCCCGTGCACCAGCCCCAAGCATCCTCTCTCCTGTATTGAACATAGACTGGCGCTTTGTTTTTTACATGATAGTATACATGTTTCAATGCCATTCTCCCACATCATCCCACCCTCTCCCTCTCCCTCAGAGTCCAAAAGTCCGTTCTATACATCTGTGTCTCTTTTGCTGTCTCGCATACAGGGTTATCATTACCATCTTTCTAAATTCCATATATATGTGTTAGTATACTGAATTGGTGTTTTTCTTTCTGGCTTACTTCACTCTGTATAATCAGCTCTAGTTTCATCCATCTCATTAGAACTGATTCAAATGTATTCTTTTTAATTGCTGAGTAATACTCCATTGTGTATATGTACCACAGCTTTCTTATCCATTCATCTGCTGATGGACATCTAGGTTGTTTCCATGTCCTGGCTATTATAAACAGTGCTGCAATGAACATTGGGGTACATGTGTCTCTTTCAATTTTGGTTTCCTCGGTTGAAGAACACTTTTGAGAGTCCCTTGGATTCAAGGAGATCAAACCTGTCAATCCTAAAAGAAATTAACTCTGAATATTTGTTGGATGGACTGATGCTGAAGCAGAAGCCCCAAAACTTTGGCTGCCTGATGTGAAAAGCCAACTCATTGGAAAAGACTCTGATGCTGAGAAAGAATGAAGGCTAAAGGAGAAGGAGCGACAGAGGATGAGATGGTTAGATCACAGTAACCAACTCAATGGACTTGAATTTGACCAAACATTGAAACATAGTGGAGGACAGAGGAACCTGGCACACTGCTGTCCATGTGGTTGCCAAGAGTCAGACATGACTTAGCAACTGAACATTAACAACAGCATGTGTAAGACCACATCTCTTCCTGGTAAAATCTCTTAGTAAACCCTTCTATCAGCATTTGACAGATTATTAGCAGAAAATTAGTAAGGCTGTAGTTTAACTGAATGGTGCTATCCATCAGCTGGATCAAATTGACATTTATAGAATATTTTATCTGCTGCTGCTGCTGCTAAGTCACTTCAGTCGTGTCTGACTCTGTGTGACCCCATAGATGGTAGCCCACCAGGCTCCCCGATCCCTGGGATTCTCCAGGCAAGAATACTGGAGTGGGTTGCCATTTCCTTCTCCAGTGCATGAAAGAGAAAAGTGAAAATGAAGTCGCTCAGTCTGTCCGACTGTTAGCGACCCCATGGACTGCAGCCCACCAGGCTACTCCGTCCATTGGATTTTCCAGGCAAGAGTACTGGGGTGGGGTGCCATTGCCTTCCCCGAGAATATTTTATCTAATAACAACATAATACATATTCTTCTCAAAAGTCATAAGAACATTCACCAACACAGATGTTCCGGGTATTAAAACACATCTTAAAAATTTTAAAGAATAAAAATCATATGAAACTTGCTCTCAGGCCAAATGGTATTAAACTCTAGAAATAAATAATAGAAAGATAGATAGAAAATCCCCAGATATTTGGAGATGAACCTATATGCTTCAGAAAAACACATGAGTCCAAAAAATTTTTTTTCAAGAGAGATTAAGAAAGACTTCAGACTATATTGTATGAGTCCACCGAAACTCATGTCCATCAAGTCGGTGATGCCATCTAGCCATCTCATCCTCTGTCATCCCCTTCTCCTTCTGTCCCCAATCTCTCCCAGCATCAGAGTCTTTTCCAGTGAGTCAACTCTTTGCATGAGGTGGCCAAAGTATTGTAGTTTCAGCTTCAGCATCAGTCCTTCCAATGAACACCCAGGACTGATCTCCTTTAGGATGGACTGGTTGGATCTCCTTGCAGTCCAAGGGACTCTCAAGAGTCTTCTCCAACACCACAGTTTTAAAAGCATCAATTCTTTGGCACTCAGCTTTCTTCACAGTCTAACTCTCACATCCATGCATGACCACTGGAAATACCATAGCCTTGACTAGACAGACCTTTGTTGGCAAAGTAATGTCTCTGCTTTTGAATATGCTATCTAGGTTGATCATAACTTTCCTTCCAAGGAGTAAGCATCTTTTAATTTCATGACTGCAATCACCATCTGCAGTGATTTTGGAGCCCCCCAAAATAAATTCTGAGACTGTTTCCACTGTTTTCCCATCTATTTCCAATGAATGGGACCAGATGCCATGATCTTAGTTTTCTGAATGTTGAGCTTTAAGCCAACTTTTTCAGTCTCCTCTGAAACTTTTAAACGTACAACAACCAAAACATGATCCATCAAAGAGAATACTAAGTTGGACTTCATTAAATTGAAAAGCTTCTGCTATAGAAAAGACACTGTTAAGAAAATGAAAAGACAATCAGAAAATATTTGTAAAAGACTTATCTATAAAGTACTTATATCTAAAATACAAAAAGAACTGGTGAAACTCAACAATAACAAAATTTAAAACTGGGTTTAATATGGGTTCACTCTAAAAGTGGGCAAATGATCTGAACAGATATCACATCAAAGCATGGAAAGGGTATTATAAGTTAAAACGACAGTTAAGATACCATTGTATAGTTCTTAAAATGACTAAAACCCCAAATAGTAACAACAATTGCTGGAGCAATAGCAACTTTCTCATTCATTGCTGGTGGTAGTTCAGTTGCTCAGTCATGTCTGACTCTTTGCAACTCCATGGACTGCAGCACACCAGGCTTCCCTGTCCACCACCAACTCCCAGAGCTTGCTCAGACTCATGTCCATTGAGTCGGTGATGCCANTGCTGGAGCAATAGCAACTTTCTCATTCATTGCTGGTGGTAGTTCAGTTGCTCAGTCATGTCTGACTCTTTGCAACTCCATGGACTGCAGCACACCAGGCTTCCCTGTCCACCACCAACTCCCAGAGCTTGCTCAGACTCATGTCCATTGAGTCGGTGATGCCATCCAACCATCTCATTCTCCGGTAATGCAAAATGGTAATGTTATTTTGGAAGACAGTTGTCAGTTTCTTACAAAGCTAAACAGAAATAGTCTTCCTATGCAATTGATCAACCATGTTCCTTGGTAAGGGGTGAATTGAAGTCTTAATCCACACAGAAACCTACACATGAATGGCCACAGCACCATTGCTCATAATTGCCTGCATTTGAAGACTACCAAGATGTCCTTCAGTAGGTGAATGAGTAGACAGACTATGATGCATCCTGACAATGGGATGTTATTCAGTGATGAAAAGGAGTGAACTATCAAGCCACAGAAGACGTGGAGGAAGATTAACTGCACATTGCTAAGTGAAATAAGGCAATTTGAAAAGCTACATACATGATTCTAAGTATAAGACACTCAAGAAAGTTAAAATTTTGGAGAAAGTAAAATGATCAATCATTTCCAAGATTTGGGGATAAGCAAGGTAGGGATAGTTAGAGCAGAGTGGATCTTCAGGGCAAGAAAACTCTTCTGTATGATTCTGACTGTAATGGTGAATACTTGGCGTTATCCATTTGTAAGTACATATAGGACTGTATAACATGAATAGTAAAACCTGATGCAAACTATAGACTTTAGTTAATAATAAAATGTCAGTATTGGTTCATCTGTCGTAACAAATGATCTGCACTCACTCAAGGGTTTTTTTTTAATTGGGGAACCAATAGGAGGGAGACAGGGGTGCAGTATCTGCAAATGCTCTGAGCTTTGTGCTCAAGTTTTCTTCAAGCCAGAGTTTCTAGAAAATAATGTTTATTAAAAGAAATTTTAGTAAAATGGGAATTCAAGGACAACATTAGATTATCATACAAGTACGTAAATAAGCAAGTAATCAGAGAAATGTTCTTGAAACTGTTCATATAAGTAAACATAGTCAGGGCCTATATTAGAGTATGTGAATACCTTGCAAAATTATGCAGGTAGTAAAAAGGTGAAAATGGAGAAGAGGTTATGAGTTAGCATAAAATTTGGAGGTTAGAATTTATAGGACTTAGTGACTGACTATGGAGGAATCAGTGGAATCTAATATGTTGCTTAGATCTCTGCTTTGAACTGAAGTGAACAGATGGAGAGTGGTTCAGTGCAGTCGCTCAGGCGTGTCCAGCTCTGTGCGACCTCATGAACCGCAGCATGCCAGGCCTCCCTGTCCATCACCAACTCCTGGGGTCCACCCAAACCCATGTCCATTGAATCGGTGATGCCATCCAACCATCGCATCCTCTGTCATCCCCTTTTCCTCCTGTCCTCAATCTTCCCCAGCATCAGGGTCTTTTCAAATGAGTCAGCTCTTTGCATCATGTGGCTAAAGTACTAGAGTTTCAGCTTTAACATCAGTCCTTCCAGTGAACACCCAGGACTGATCTCCTTTAGGATGGACTGGTTGGATCTCCTTNGTCATCCCCTTTTCCTCCTGTCCTCAATCTTCCCCAGCATCAGGGTCTTTTCAAATGAGTCAGCTCTTTGCATCATGTGGCTAAAGTACTAGAGTTTCAGCTTTAACATCAGTCCTTCCAGTGAACACCCAGGACTGATCTCCTTTAGGATGGACTGGTTGGATCTCCTTGCAGTCAGATTATAATTATTTTAGTCCTGGACTTAGAATAATGTTTAAAGTTTCTGTGAACCATAATGCAGGAAACAATCGATATATGTGTATTTAACAAGAATGGGTTTGGACAGAGATAGTGAGTGAAAGGCATAGGAGGTGATGAAATCACTCAGCAAAAGTGAGAGGATTAGAGGCCAAAAAAGTAAAAGAAAAACTATGTCCTGAAAGCCAAACAAGAACAGCATTATAGCAGAGAACGTTTAACAGAGGATGGTCAAGTAAGATCAGCCTGAAAAATGAATATTAGATATGGTAGCCTGGCGAATTACCCTGGACCAATCCATGTTGATGGATTGTTAGCATTTCAGTTTAGACTATTTTGCCCTAAAGATGTTTTTCTTGGAGCTTTAGTCCCATGACACTTCTTAGTACCTTTTATATGCCACTGTTCATCACAACTCTTTTAAATAGGGTTTCTTAAACTTACTTGATTTAGGAACATTTTTTGCTATTGTTTAAGCACTTTTCAGGACTATTGTTAATTAGTCCTGAAGTTGTTAATTTTTGTAAATGTGTGCCCATCTTTGAAGAAACTTCATTATAAAGAATCTAGAAAGGTGGGATAGTAACTAGTGGAAACAAAGAGCATTAAATTTGGAACTTCAGGAAACCTACAATAAGGAAAGTGATGAGACTAGCAATTTAAGAGAGGTTGGTATTGTCAGGAGGGAGGTTCTTAGAATCCCAGAAGAGAAAAGAACAGGATCCTGAGAATGAGTATAGTTTTGATAGTTTTTGATAGATAGTTGAGTGTCGTTTGATGGATAAGAAAGTAAAAAGGATGCAGATAGCTGAGAGCAGTGAAGGCAATTTCTTAGTTGGTAGATCTAAATAATAGCTTGTCTTGCAGACACAAAATAGAAAAGATTCTACTGAGCTTTTGTAAAAGAGAAAAATTAATGGAGACTGTAATATTACTTGATATTCTCAATTATGTTACTTAGTTTGAGATGTTTCCAAGCAGAAATTTCTGCTTTATTTGTAATGCAATTCTGAATGATTATTAAAATTTCATATTTTGTAGGATGCCAGACATGCAGCTGAAGAAGAGATTTATACCAACTTAAACCAGAAGATTGACCAGTTTCTACAGCTGGCTGACTATGACTGGATGACAGGAGATTTGGGCAGCAAAGCGAGTGATTATCTAGTGGACCTCATTGCGTTTCTACGTAGCACCTTTGCTGTGTTCACACACCTTCCTGTAAGTGATAATTGCTTTTATTTTGTCCATCATATAGAAAAAAGATTTCTAAAAATGAGGTTGGTGAAAGATGTTTGTGTCTGCTGTAACTAGCCAAGAAGCTATGGGTATAAAATCTCACATTATAGTTATCCCTTAACAAGATTTACGGATTTCTTCCATCTTATTCTGACTTCTTTTTTTCATTAACATTTGCATTTTGTTTATTCTGGAAATGATTCCTAATATTATATCTGCTTATATATCCCTACTAACTTCAAGGTAATTAGTACAACACATGATGGATGCCTTGGTGGAAGTAAAATAGAAAATCAGGAGTTAGAATTTTAGATATGTATCTTTTATTTCTATAATATCCATTTAATTTTTTAAATATCCTCAAATTCTCTGGTAAAATTGTCCAAGATTTTTCTAATTTGTTTATCTTTTCTCTATTTTCTTGAGCATATGTATCATATCATAGCCTTTTAAAAATTGAAGTATAATTTATTTGCAGTATTATGTTAGGAACTTCCCTGGTGGTCCAGAGATTACGATTCCTTGCTCCCGATGCAGGGGGCACGAGTTTGATCCGTCACTGGGGAACTAAAGATCCTGCATTTCTCACAGCATAGCCAGAAGAAAAGTTACAACATTATATTGGTTTCAAGTTTACAGCATAGTGTTTCAGTGTTTTTACAGATTATAGTCTAAGATAATGGCTATAATTCCATGTGCTGTATGGTATATCCTTGTTGCTTATCTATTTTGATACCCAGTACTTTGTGTCTCTTAATCCCTTTCTCCTGTCTTGCCCCTCCCTCTTTCCCTCTTGTTTATTGATTCCCTATTGTCTATTGATCTCTGTTTTATTCATTTTCTCTCTAATCTTTATTATTTCCTTCCTTATGATGACTTGACTTTGTTCATCTTTTTCTAATTTTTAAAAAAGTGATTGGTTAAGTACTTTATTTGAGGTTTTGCTTATTTCTTGAGAAAGGCCTGCACTGCTGTACGCTTCCCTCTTAGAACTGCTTTCTGCGTGCCATAGATTTTTGGAGTTTTGTGTTTCCATTTTCCTTTATCACAACTGGTTTTCTGATTTCCTCTTTGATTTCTTATTCAATTAATTGGCATTTTAGTAGGATGTAGTTTAGTCTTCACATTTGTGCTTTTCCCATTTTTCTTCCTGTAATTGATTTCTAACTTTATACAATTGTAATGGGGGAAGATGCTTGATACATTATCTATCTCCTTAAATTTGTTCAGACATTTTGTGGCCTAGCACATGATCTGACCTGGGGAATGTTTTATCTGTACTTGAAAGGAATGTATATTCTGGTACTTTTGGATGAAATGTCCTGTCAATAGCTTTTAACTGTTCAAAGGTGTTAGTTAAGACTACTGTTACATGATAAATTTTCTATCTAGATGGTGTGTTCACTGATGTAAGTGAGATGTTGTTGCAGCCCCATGGGCTATAGTCTGCCAGGCTCCTCTATCCATGAGATTTCTCAGTCAAGAATACTAGCATGAATTGCCATTTCCTTCTCCAGAGGATCTTCCAGACCCAGGGATCAAACTCATGTCTCCGGCATTTGCAGGCAACTTCTTTGCTACTGAGCCACAAGAGAAGCCCAAGTGAGACGTGAAAGTCCTCTTTTGTTATGGTGTTATTGTCAATTTCTCCCTTCATGTCTATAAATATCTGCTTCTATATTTAGGTACCCTTGGGGTGTGCATATTAATGTGTATAATATCCTTGTCTTGTATCGACCCCTTATCATGGAATAATACCCTTCTTTGTGTTTTGTTATAGCCTTTGTTTTAAAGTCTATTTCATCTGAAGCAAGTGTTATTACCCTGGGTTTCTTACTGTTTCTCTTTCTATGAAATACCATTTTCATTTCCTCACATTCTTTCTATATGTGTATTTTACTTTCAAGTGAATCTCTTAACCAGCATGTAGAAGGGTCTTCTCTTTTCGTTTAACCCATCACCCTGTATCTTTTGATCGGAACATCTGTCCACGGATATTAAAGCAATTATTGACAGGCATGTAGTCACTGCCATTCTTTCACTTGCTTTCTGATTGTTCTTATAGCTCTTCTCTCTTCATTTTTTCTTCCCTTTGTATCCTCCCTTGTGGTTTTGTTGACTTTAGTAGTGTATACCAGAGAATGCTCAGACTGTTTTGAGATTTTACAATTTGCTTGTTTTTTTTTTTTTTNAGTGATGGGACTGGATGCCATGATCTTCGTTTTCTGAATGTTGAGCTTTAAGCCAACTTTTTCGCTCTCCTCTTTCACTTTCATCAAGAGGCTTTTTAGTTCCTCTTCACTTTCTGCCATAAGGGTGGTGTCATCTGTACATCTGAGGTTATTGATATTTCTCCCGGCAATCTTGATTCCAGCTTGTGTTTCTTCCAGTTCAACGTTCCTCATGATGTACTCTACATATAAGTTAAATATGCAGGGTGACAATATACAGCCTTGTCGTACTCCTTTTCCTACTTGGAATCATTTCTTATTGGGTCTTTTTAAATAGTTTCTAGTTTTTTATTAAAATTATCATTGTGTAGATATAGTCTTTCCCCTAATTCAGTTAACATTTTTTATAGCCAGTGGTTTGAATTCTTTATCAGATGAATTATTTATTGTGTTTTATTATTTTTTCAGGTGTGTTTTCTTGTTCTTTCAATTGATAATGGTTCTTCTGCCATTACATTTTGCTTTACTTATTTGTTTCTGAGTTTAGGTGAGACAGTTACCTGTTGTGATCTTGAAGGGGTGTTCTGTGTGGCAGCAACCCAATGCATGCCCTGTGGCTTTGGTGTGAGAGCTGCATTTGATGGGAAACAAGTCACAGTGATAACTTTCCTCAGGGTGTGCTGATAGCATCAGCTTGGTAGAGAGTAGGGCTCCAGAGGGAGGAGCTAGGGTCTATTCCCGGTGTGAAATGGGGCTTCTCCTCTGCTTAGTGGCTATCAGCACTCTATGGGGTGGACTCTGATTCCAAATTCCTGGAACAGAAGTCCTGAGGACCTGGCCTGGGCCAGCTCGGTCCCTTTAACTGTGTGGTTCCCCTTTTTTCCACACTGAGAGCCTTACCTGAGTGGTGGGAACTGCTGAAGTAAGTTGGGTCCTTGGGGGCTCTCGGCTTGTGTTGATTACAGGCAGAGGCTTAAGCTGTCTCTTATGCGCTGCCTGTATGGAATCCCACATTTGTTTCACTTACTCTGCTTTGACTCAGCCACAGGTCCAAGTACTTTTTGTCTCTCACCGCTGATCACCGCCCTCTGTCCCAGCTCCCCCACCCTGTTCGGAAACCACATTATAGTGTTGTTGCCTATGTTGACTCTCAGTGCGTGTCAGGAGGTGAGCTATGCTTGAGTGCTACCATCAGAGATCTGAGTTGCTTGTGATGTGCTGCTTGAGTAAGCATCAACAATTACCCCATCCGCCCCACCCCCCAGGCTCCACCAAAAGACCAGGTTGCTTCTGCATCCCAGGATCGAGTTTTCTCCCTGGTCGTGACCAGCCCAGATTTAGTACCCTGCTGAGATGTAGCGTGAATAGCCATGGTGCACTGGCTCAGCTCAGCTTGGGCTGAGTCACACACTGAGGTAGTTGTGGGAAACCTGGCAGCCTCTTGAGCATACCTCTTTCCACCCTGTCTTGGGGTATGAATGTGCTCCTCCTGAGAGGAGTGCAAACTTCCCACTGCCCTCCTAGTAGTGCCAGTGGCCCTCAAACCAGCCAAGAAAGCTTGTCTCTCCTCCATAGGACCCCAGACTTGGGCATCTAATTTATGGCTCTCACTACTCACTCCCCTGGGCAGGTGTCCACCCATGTATTCTCCCTTTTCCTCTGAGTCACCTCCCAGGAACAGAGGGCCCAACCCCATCATTTTCTTCATCCTTCCTGATTACTTGTGTATTTTTCTTCCAACTTTTTTCATAGTAGATGTCTTCTGTCAGTTTCCACTGTTTGTTTTCAGTGAGACTTTTGTCACTTGTAGATGTATTTTTGATATGGTCATGGGGGGATATGAGCTCCATGTCCTCTTAATCCACTATCTTGATCCTACCCCTCTGCAGTTGTTTTAAACATATTTATTAATGCCTACATGTAATTCACCTACGTATTGGTTAGATTTGTTTCTGAGTTTTATTGTTGTTGTTGCTGTTATCAGTCATATGGTCCTATCTCTTCCTATCATTTTTTGGTATATGGTAGATATTGTTTTTAAAATATGTTTTAATAGACATTCCAGATAAAATCTTCTGCCACCAGAATTGTTTCATCCTTTCCCATACTAAGTAGTTAAAATGAGTGGGTGGTTTGTGGTTTGAACCTCATCACCTTAATCCAATTATGAACTGATCTGGATTGAGCTTGGGTTGCAGTTGTATTGTACCTCTGGTTTACATTTGTTGCTAGGATGTGGTTCTTCAGAGCTTTTAATGAGAGCCTGGCACATGATTGTCTCTTCAGTACCAAGAGGACTGTGGAAATTTCCACTTTTCATATAAACTTAGCTCTTCAGTTTCCTGCTTTTTACAGTTTTAAAATTTGGCAAATATCTTGAGTAGGGGTCTTACCCAGATCAGCAATTGCTAACAGTAAAACTGTGATTGGAGATTGTCGATACCAATTCATTAATCCCTCAAGAGCTTTCAAGTTGCCACCTGTGATTCTTATGAACACTCCCACTAGTGAGTTGTTTTTTCTGAAACATTGTGAAACTGCAGGAAAGCTTACTTTGCTTTTGAAGGGTTTTGGCTTAGACCATTATTTTCCTCGGCTGTATAGCTTTAGAATTCAGAAAATGTCTTGAGAAAACTGGCCCTGAGATCTCTAATTTTGGCACGTCAGCCCCATGGAAGCAACAAAAATTCAGTGATTTTTTTTTTTTTTTCTTCACCAGGGCAGTTACTTTCTGCCTGGACCTAGCCCAGATTCTCAGTCTGTTACTATTCCTAGGTTTGTCAAATGCCTCCAGGGACAACTTAAGATCCTCAGCTCACCTTTAACAGGTCTGCCCTCTTTGCAATTTTATTCCCTTACGTTTTCGTTGCTTCCTTGCCTTCTGGTTTTCTCCAATTTTTAAAATTACCTTTCCTAATTTTTGGTGGAAGCACTAACCTATAAAAACTAGGCCATTTTATCTATTTTATCTTGATACCAAAGTCAGAGAAAGTAGCCCCAAAGATAAAACTATAAATTAATCTCACAATTATAAATAAAAAAATTTAGCAAGTCTATTCCAAAATGTATCAAGAAAATAATTTAGCATTAGTTTATAGGATTTACTCTAGAAATGCAGAGATGGTTTGATATTTAAAAATCTAATAATATAATTTATCATAATATTAGATCAAGGAGATAAAGTATATTATCATCTTTATGTAATTCTAAAAAGATATTGTATAACATCCAGCCTGCTTTTCAAATTTTTTTTTTAAAAGTTTTAAATACAAGCAATATTATATTTCAATAGCATGATAAAGAGCACCTCTATGAAATTCAGCAGCCACCAAAGATTTAACAGTGGAACACTAGGAATATTTATTTGTATCAGCATCAGAAGAATGGTGAAGACATCTCACCATTACTTTAGATGTTCTATAAAATAAATAAGGTAAAAGAGAAGTAAATTACAAATATTACAATGAGCCACGTATCTTATCATTATCCTTATATTAGTATTGTGTGGTTGGAAAACTCTAGAAAATCAACTGAAAAATAATTAGGACTAATAAGACTTTTGGTTACAGAGTATACTTAGAAAACAGGTCATCTTCTCTTACCTTTGCAATACCTTCATGGAAAACACTGTCCCAAAAGTATCCTATTTGCCATTGATGCATATTATATAAGGTCTCTATGAGTATATTTTAACAAGTCATATATAGCATCAGTGTGGAAAACATGTCACAGAATAATTTAAAAGATACTTCATTATGATCAGATATGTGCAGGGTTCTAGGATGAGAAAACAAGGATCGTGGCATCTGGTTTCATCACTTCATGGCAAATAGATGAGGAATCAATGGAAACAGTGAGAGACTTTATTTTCTTGGGCTCCAAAATCACTATAGATGGTGACTGCAGCCATGAAGTTAAAAGACACTTACTCCATGGAAGAAAAGCTATGACAAACCTAGATAGCATATTAAAAAGCAGAGACATCATTTTGCCGACAAAAGGTCCATATAGTCAAAGCTATGGTTTTTCCAGTAGTCATGTGTGGATGTGAGAGTTGGACCATAAAGAAGGCTGAGTGCTGAAGAAGTGATGCTTTCAAACTGTGGTGTTGGAAGAAACTTCTGAGTCCCTTGGACTGTGAGGAGATCAAACCTGTCAATCCTAAAGGAAATTAATGCTGAATATTCATTGGAAGGACTGATGCTGAAGTTGAAACTCCAGTACTTTGGTCACATATGCGAAGAGCCAACTCATTGGAAAAGACCCTGATGCTGAGAAAGATTGAAGGCAGGAGAAGGAGACTACAGAGGACGAGATGGCTGCATGGCATCACTGACTCAATGGACATGAGTTTAAACGAACTCTTGCAGATGGTGAAGGACAGGGAAACCTGGCATGCTGCAGTCCATGGGGTCACAAAGAGTCGAACACAACTGAGTGACAGAACAACAAGGATGAGAATAGTAGTTTTTCCAAAATTAATCTAACTGCAGTGAATACAAAGTAAAGTTGCTGGTGGTAGTTTATCTTAACAAAATAATTCTCCAGTTCATTCAGAGACAAAAATGGACAATATTTGGCAAAAAAAATATGGAAAAGAAAATTAACGAGTGTAGTCCCTTCAAATATAGAAATGGTATTATTAATGAAAATAATATCCCTCCTACAGAGGACTGGATTGATAGAATAAAGGGATAGTTAAAGAAAATATCTATAAATATTTCAAAGAATAAGTAAGATTTAGTATGTGATAAAAATGGTATTTAGCAATTGCTGTTACCAATGCTGTCTGCTTGTTTGGTAAAAAGAATATTAAGTCTGTATCTTATATATCAAAATGAATTCTAGATCAAATGCATGTTCATATTTTTAAAAGAAAGAAACTATGGGAAAACCAATAAAAATATTAGCAAATATTTTTATAATCTGAAGGTGACTTGCTATCATAGGGATGACACCAAAGACTGAAATCATTAAGGAAAAGATTAATAATTTGGCTACAGAAAATTATTTATAATGTTCCTAAAAGGTATTAGTTAGAAAATAGAAGGTAAGATTATCAGTAAAAACATTTATAGTAAATATTCTTGAAGGTTGAGATCTATAATGTATAACAATATAACACATTCTTTCAGTTTTAATCAGAGGAAGATACAACTTGAAGAAAAATTTGCAAAAGTTGTATTAAGGCAATCAGAAGAGGAGAAAAATCAAAGACTAATAATAACATGAATAAAGCATATAATTCTAATGATGACATATATATATATATAAACATTGTGGGGTATTTTGCCTATAAATTTGCCAAACATAAATAAGAAATGACAGTCTTCAGTATTTGTGATTAGTATTTCAAGAAATACATATTCTGATACATTGCTGGTAGGTGAGTAAATTGGTATAATCTTCAGTGTCTCTCATAAATGTTTTAAAATTTGTGTACCTATTATGCTGAAATTCCATTTACAGAAATCTAACTTAATGAAATTTTCTTCATGACTTATAGCCTTGATGTGATGAAGTGATTTGTGTAACTCAGTGAAGCTATGAACCATGCCATGCCGGGCCACTTTTTTTTTTTTTTTTCTTCACCAGGGCAGTTACTTTCTGCCTGGACCTAGCCCAGATTCTCAGTCTGTTACTATTCCTAGGTTTGTCAAATGCCTCCAGGGACAACTTAAGATCCTCAGCTCACCTTTAACAGGTCTGCCCTCTTTGCAATTTTATTCCCTTACGTTTTCGTTGCTTCCTTGCCTTCTGGTTTTCTCCAATTTTTAAAATTACCTTTCCTAATTTTTGGTGGAAGCACTAACCTATAAAAACTAGGCCATTTTATCTATTTTATCTTGATACCAAAGTCAGAGAAAGTAGCCCCAAAGATAAAACTATAAATTAATCTCACAATTATAAATAAAAAAATTTAGCAAGTCTATTCCAAAATGTATCAAGAAAATAATTTAGCATTAGTTTATAGGATTTACTCTAGAAATGCAGAGATGGTTTGATATTTAAAAATCTAATAATATAATTTATCATAATATTAGATCAAGGAGATAAAGTATATTATCATCTTTATGTAATTCTAAAAAGATATTGTATAACATCCAGCCTGCTTTTCAAATTTTTTTTTTAAAAGTTTTAAATACAAGCAATATTATATTTCAATAGCATGATAAAGAGCACCTCTATGAAATTCAGCAGCCACCAAAGATTTAACAGTGGAACACTAGGAATATTTATTTGTATCAGCATCAGAAGAATGGTGAAGACATCTCACCATTACTTTAGATGTTCTATAAAATAAATAAGGTAAAAGAGAAGTAAATTACAAATATTACAATGAGCCACGTATCTTATCATTATCCTTATATTAGTATTGTGTGGTTGGAAAACTCTAGAAAATCAACTGAAAAATAATTAGGACTAATAAGACTTTTGGTTACAGAGTATACTTAGAAAACAGGTCATCTTCTCTTACCTTTGCAATACCTTCATGGAAAACACTGTCCCAAAAGTATCCTATTTGCCATTGATGCATATTATATAAGGTCTCTATGAGTATATTTTAACAAGTCATATATAGCATCAGTGTGGAAAACATGTCACAGAATAATTTAAAAGATACTTCATTATGATCAGATATGTGCAGGGTTCTAGGATGAGAAAACAAGGATCGTGGCATCTGGTTTCATCACTTCATGGCAAATAGATGAGGAATCAATGGAAACAGTGAGAGACTTTATTTTCTTGGGCTCCAAAATCACTATAGATGGTGACTGCAGCCATGAAGTTAAAAGACACTTACTCCATGGAAGAAAAGCTATGACAAACCTAGATAGCATATTAAAAAGCAGAGACATCATTTTGCCGACAAAAGGTCCATATAGTCAAAGCTATGGTTTTTCCAGTAGTCATGTGTGGATGTGAGAGTTGGACCATAAAGAAGGCTGAGTGCTGAAGAAGTGATGCTTTCAAACTGTGGTGTTGGAAGAAACTTCTGAGTCCCTTGGACTGTGAGGAGATCAAACCTGTCAATCCTAAAGGAAATTAATGCTGAATATTCATTGGAAGGACTGATGCTGAAGTTGAAACTCCAGTACTTTGGTCACATATGCGAAGAGCCAACTCATTGGAAAAGACCCTGATGCTGAGAAAGATTGAAGGCAGGAGAAGGAGACTACAGAGGACGAGATGGCTGCATGGCATCACTGACTCAATGGACATGAGTTTAAACGAACTCTTGCAGATGGTGAAGGACAGGGAAACCTGGCATGCTGCAGTCCATGGGGTCACAAAGAGTCGAACACAACTGAGTGACAGAACAACAAGGATGAGAATAGTAGTTTTTCCAAAATTAATCTAACTGCAGTGAATACAAAGTAAAGTTGCTGGTGGTAGTTTATCTTAACAAAATAATTCTCCAGTTCATTCAGAGACAAAAATGGACAATATTTGGCAAAAAAAATATGGAAAAGAAAATTAACGAGTGTAGTCCCTTCAAATATAGAAATGGTATTATTAATGAAAATAATATCCCTCCTACAGAGGACTGGATTGATAGAATAAAGGGATAGTTAAAGAAAATATCTATAAATATTTCAAAGAATAAGTAAGATTTAGTATGTGATAAAAATGGTATTTAGCAATTGCTGTTACCAATGCTGTCTGCTTGTTTGGTAAAAAGAATATTAAGTCTGTATCTTATATATCAAAATGAATTCTAGATCAAATGCATGTTCATATTTTTAAAAGAAAGAAACTATGGGAAAACCAATAAAAATATTAGCAAATATTTTTATAATCTGAAGGTGACTTGCTATCATAGGGATGACACCAAAGACTGAAATCATTAAGGAAAAGATTAATAATTTGGCTACAGAAAATTATTTATAATGTTCCTAAAAGGTATTAGTTAGAAAATAGAAGGTAAGATTATCAGTAAAAACATTTATAGTAAATATTCTTGAAGGTTGAGATCTATAATGTATAACAATATAACACATTCTTTCAGTTTTAATCAGAGGAAGATACAACTTGAAGAAAAATTTGCAAAAGTTGTATTAAGGCAATCAGAAGAGGAGAAAAATCAAAGACTAATAATAACATGAATAAAGCATATAATTCTAATGATGACATATATATATATATAAACATTGTGGGGTATTTTGCCTATAAATTTGCCAAACATAAATAAGAAATGACAGTCTTCAGTATTTGTGATTAGTATTTCAAGAAATACATATTCTGATACATTGCTGGTAGGTGAGTAAATTGGTATAATCTTCAGTGTCTCTCATAAATGTTTTAAAATTTGTGTACCTATTATGCTGAAATTCCATTTACAGAAATCTAACTTAATGAAATTTTCTTCATGACTTATAGCCTTGATGTGATGAAGTGATTTGTGTAACTCAGTGAAGCTATGAACCATGCCATGCCGGGCCACCTAAGACGGATGGGTCATAGTGAAGAGTTCTGACAAATTGTGGACCACTGGAGGAGGAAATAGCAATCCACTCCAGTATTCTTGCCTGGAAAACCCTATGAACAGTATGAAAAGGCAAAAAGATGACACTGGACGATGTTGGAAGGTGTCCGGTATGCTACTGGGGAAGAAGGAAAAGTGAAGGAAAGTGTTAGTTGCTCAGTCGTGTCTGAAAGAAAAGTGAAGCAAAGTGTTAGTTGCTCAGTCATGTCTGACTGTTTGTGATCTCATGGACTATAGCCCAGCAGGCTCCTCTGACCATGGAATTCTCCAGGCAAGAATACCAGAGTGGGTAGCCATTCCCTTCTCTAGGGTTTCTTCCCAACCAGGAATTGAACCCAGATCTTGTGCATTGCTGGTGGATTCTTTACTATCTGAGCCACCAGGGAATCCCTGGGGAAGAGCTGAGGACAATTACTAATAGTTCCAGAAAGAATGAAGTGGCTGGGACAAAGCAGAAATGACATTCAGTTGTGGTTATATCTGGTGGTGAAAGTAAAGTCTGATTCTGTAAGGAAAAATATTGCATAGGAACCTAGAATGTTAGGTCCATGAATCAAGGTAAATTGCACATGGTCAAACAGGAGATGGCAAGAGTGAACACTGACATCTTAGGAATCAGTGAATTATTAATAAATTGGACAAGAATGGACAAATTTAATTCACATGACCATTATATCTACAACTGTGGGCAAGAATGCTTTAGAAGAAATGGAGAAGCCCTCATAGTCAACTAAAGAGTCTGAAATGCAATATTTGGGTGCAACCTCAAAAATTACAGAATGATCTTAGTTCATTTTCAAGGCAAACCAGTCAACATCTCAGTAATCCAAGTCTATGCCCCCACCACTGACGCTTAAAAAGCTAATGTTGACTTGTTCTATTAAAACCTACAATACGTTGTAGAACTAACACCAAAAAAGATGTCCTTTTTATCATAGGGGCTTGGAATGCAAATAGGAACTCAAGAGGTACCTGGAATAACAGGTAAGTTTGGCCTTGGCATGCAAAATGAAGTGGGGCAAAAACTGAGCATAATGTTGTCAAAAGAACACATTGGTCATAGCAAACACTGTTGTCCAACAGCCCAAAAAATGACTCTACACCTGGACATCACCAGATGGTCAGTATTGAAATTAGATTGATTCTTTTCTTCGCAGCCAAATCTGGAGGCGCTCTATGCATGCTTGTGTGCATGCTAAGTTTCTTTAGTCGTGTCTGACTCGGTGCTGTCCTGTGGCCTATAACCTGTCAGGCTCCTCTGTCTGTGGGTTTCCCAGGCAAGAATACTGGAGTGGGTTGCCATGCCCTCCTTAAGGGAATCTTCCAGACCCAAGGATTGAATCCAAGTCTCTTTCATCTCCTATAATGACAGGCACATTCTTTACCGCTAGTGACACGTGGGAAGCCCTGGAAAGGCTCTATACAGTCAGCAAAAACAAGAACTTCAGCTGACTGTTGTTTACATCATGAGCTCCTTACTGCAAAATTCAGGCTTAAATTGAAGAAAGTAGGGAAAAACCACTAACTATTCAGGTATCACCTAAATCAAATCCTTAATGATTGTACAATGGAGGTGATTAATAGGTTCAAGGGATTAGATTTGGTAGGCAGAGTGCCTGAGAAACTGTGGATGGAGGTTCATAGCATTGTAAAGGAGGCAGTGACCAAAACTGTCCCACAGAAAAAGAGATGCAAGAAGGCAAAGCAGTTGTCTGAGGAGGCTTTGAAAATATCTAAGGAAGAAGAGAAGCAAAAGGCAAGAGAGAAAGGGAAAGATATACCCAACTGAATACAGAGTTCTAGAGAATAACAAGGAGAGATAAGAAGGCCTTCTTAAAGGAACAATGAAAAGAAATAGAGGAAAACAATATAATGGGCAAGACTAGAGATTTCTTCCAGGAAATTGGCTATATCAAGGAAGCATTTCAGGCAAGAATGAGCATGATAAAGGACAGAAATGGTAAGGACCTAACAGAAGCAGAAGAGATTAAGAAGAGATGGCAAGAATACACAAAAGAGCTATACAAAAAAGGTCTTAATAACTGGGATAACCACGATGGTGTGGTCACTCACCTAGAATCAGACATCCTGGAGTATGCAGTCAATTGGGCCTTAGGAAGCGTTACTATGAACAAAGCTACCTGCAGTGATGGAATTCCAGCTAAGCTATTTAAAATCCTAAACGATGATGCTGTTAAAGTGCTGCATTCAGTATGCCAGCAAATTTGGAAAATTCTATGGTGGCCACAGGACTGGAAAAAGTCAGTTTTCATTCCAATCCCAAAGAAGAGCAATACAAAATAAAGTTCAAACTAGCATACAGTTACACTATTTTCACATGCTAGTAAGGTTATGCTGAAAATCCTTCAAGCTAGACTTCAGAAGTACATGAACTGAGAACTTCTGGATGTATAAGCTGTATTATATAGCTGTATCATATAAAAGGCAGAGGAACCAGAGATCAAATTGCCAACATTGGCTGAATCATGGAAAAAGCAAGGGAATTCCAAGAAAACATCTACTTTTGGTTCATTGACTATGCAAAAGCCTTTGACTGTGTGGATTACAACAAACTATGGAAAATTTTTAAAGAGATGGGTATACCAGACCACCTTACTTGCTTCCTGAGAACCCTGTATGCAGGTCAAAAGGCAATACTTTGAACTGGACATGGAACAATGGACTGGGTTCAAAATTGAGAAAGTAGTATGACAAGACTGTATATTTTCAGCCTGCTTATTTAACTTATATACAGAGTACATCATGCAAAATGCCAGGCTGGATGAATCACCAGCTGGAATTGAGATTGCTGGGAGAAATATTAACAACCTGAGATGTATAGATGATACCACTCTAGTGTAGAAATTGAGGAGGAACTAAGGAGCCTCTTGATAAAGGTGAAAGAGGAGAGTTAAAATGCTGGCTTAAAACTCAACATTCAAAAACCTAAGATCATGGTATCCGATCCCATCACTTCATAGCAAATAGAAGGGGAAAAAGTGGGAGCAATAGCAGATTTTATTTTCTTGGGCTCCAAAATCACTGTGGACAATGACAGCAGCCATGAAATTAAAAGATGCTTGCTCCTTGGAAGAAAAGCTGTGACAAACCTAGAGAGAATATTAAAAAGCAGAGATATCACTTTGCTGACAGAGGTAAAGTTTTTATATAGTCAAAGGTAAGGTTTTTCCAACAAATTATATATGAATGTGAGAACTGGACTCTAAAGAAGGCTGAGTGCCAAAGAATTGATGTTTTCGAATTGTGGTGCTGGAGAAGACTCCTGAGAGTCCCTTGGACTGCAAGGGGAAGGAAATCAAGAATGAATATTCATTGCAAGGACTGATGCTGAAGCCGAAACTCCACCTGATGAGATGAGCTGACTCACTGGAAAAGACCCTGATGCTGGGAAAGTTTGATGACAGAAGGAGAAGGGGGCAGCAGACGATGAGATGGTTAAATAGCATAAATGACTCAGTGGACCTGAATTTGAGCAAGCTCAGGGAGACAGTGGAGGACAGAGGAGTCTGCGAGTAGCAGTCCATGGAGTCACAAAGAGTCAAAAATGACTTAGTGACTGAACAACAACAAAAAGAAAGAAAGAACCATGGGTGGATTATAAAATCAAGGCATAAATATGTTCACCATTGCATTCTCTTTTTTTTAAGAGTGTTAAAATCTTAATTTTTACCCCACAGCCTTGTAGATTTTCTTTTACCTTACTGATTTTTATTTTTCATTAAATGAAACAGAGCATGTAAAATACCCAGGACATGCTTAGTATAGTTAAGTAACATACTTAATTTTTTTAAGATAATTGAAATTGAGTTTTTTTTTTCCCCCCCCAAATATAATAGACAGTGCCCTTATCATCTTTAAAGGACTTCCCTGGTGGCTCAGACAGTAAAGTGTCTGCCTATAATGCAGGAGACCTGGGTTGGGAAGATCTCCTAGAGAAGGAAATGACAACCCTCTCCTGTATTCTTGCCTGAAAAATCCCACAGACAGAGGAGCCTCGTGGTTTATAGTCCCTGGGGTCACAAAGAGTTGGACACGACTGAGCAACTTCACTCACTTTGTATAGTAAAAAGTTGGAAATAAATTAAAAATCTAGTAACAGATGTACTAGCTAAATAAATTATTATATATTCATGTAATGTGATATCACTGATTCACTAAATTAATGTAAATGATATTTACTTATTTAAAAATATGTTATTTGTCTCTTAATTTGAAAATTGAGATTACTTTTCAAACTGGTTGGAGAGAAGGTGAAGTTCAATGATGTTTTTGATTTTAACTCCAGATTACTCTTTTATTCTTAGATAAACAAGACTGTAACCAATAAAGAAAGGACATCCCTGCAGTCTGGTTGTTAGTACGTGGCACTTTCCTTGACGGGGCCCAGTTTCACTCTCTATTCAGGGAACTAAGATTTTATTAGCCTTATAGGATGACCAAAAAAACACCCAAAATACAAACAAAAAACTATAACAATATGATCTCATTTTTATTAATATAATTATAGGAACACTTTTCATTATTCATTGATACTAATGTGTTATAAAATACATTGATATTAATGTATAATAAAAAACTAGAATTAAATTACTTTCTAGTTTAACTGTACTCTGTATAGTCTGTGACTTTTCCCTTTTGTTTATCTGTGTTAAAAGGTTTTTTTTTTTTCCCATCATGAAATCATGAAACGTTTATAATCCTGGGTTGGTGGATAGTCATGTTTAGAATCTATCTCAATATATTTTATTATTCCCTATCTCAAGATTATTTTTTGATAATTCGTGTTAAAATATTTTTATTAATGAACATTATTTTTAAATGTGTTTCATATTTCAATAGGAAAGTGGCCAGCAGTATTTTGGTCATTATGTCTCCCCCAGTATCGTACAATTCTTTGACTAAGATTTTGGAGTATCATAAGGTAAAAATGCAATATGCCAGGAGAAGGCAGTGGCACCCCACTCCAGTACTCTTGCCTGGAAAATCCCATGGACGGAGGAGCCTGGTGGGCTGCAGTCCATGGGGTCGCTGAGGGTCGGACACGACTGAGCAACTTCACTTTCACTTTTCACTTTCCTGCATTAGAGAAGGAAATGGCAACCCACTCCACTGTTCTTGCCTGGAGAATCTCAGGGATGGCGGAGCTTGGTTGGCTGCTGTCTACGGGGTCGCACAGAGTTGGACACGACTGAAGCGACTTAGCAGCAGCAGCATGCTGTTCTTACTGGCCAAGTTATGTCTGACTCTTTGTGACTCCCATGGACTATAGCTCACCAGGCTCCTCTGTCCATGGGGGATTCTCTAGGCAAGAATCCCAAAGTGGGTTGCCATGCCCTCCTCCAGGGTATCTTCTCAACCTAGGGATCAAACATGCGTCTCCCACATTGCAGGTGGATTCCTTATGGTCTAAGCCACCAAGGAACCCAAAGAATACTGAAGTGGGTAGCCTATACCTTCTCCAGGGGATCTTCCTGACCCAGGAATCAAACCAGGGCCTCCTGCATTGCAGGCAGATTCTTTACGAACTGAACTACTGGGGTAGCCCCCCAAATACAATACTTCTAGTCAAAACCATGCTGTATAGGTGTTCTCGGTGTTCAAATTTCTTTTTATTTTCTGGTTTTAAAATGTAACAAACAACTTATACCAAATGTTATTGTTCATAACACTTGTTATATATACCAAGTTTTATTGTTCATGCCATATATTACAGTGGTTCTATATATACCGTAACTATCATATGCCAATACCATACTTACTTCAATGTCCAGGCCATTTAGAAGTAGTACTTTGAATTAAATTCATGTTTGTCTAACTACAAGCACACACTTTTTCCACTTGTGGAGTTGTAATCTTTGTTATAGGATTATATTGTAAGTATTTAATTGAGGGTATTTTTTTTAATTTTTGTTTATTCTGAGGTGCCATTGCTTCCTAAATACTATACAGTAACCTCTCAGTGTAGATTCAGTTGATCCGACCATTCATAATCACCTTACCACTTACCACTAATAATTGAACTCAGGTACCCGAATCATCAATATCACTTTCATAATTGCCCTATTTTTGTCTTGTCTAATATAGAGATGTCTTTCTAAAGCCATACTTTAAAAACTTATTTGTATTGACCAACTTTGTATTTGATAAAATCAGTATGATTTTGTAAAACTACTCTTGTTCTGATTTTTCACAGAGATCACTCCACATTTATGTTCGTATTCCCAGCATGCTAGATAACTTCTTCGTGGAACTTCATTTGAGTAAAATGTATTAACAAAAATAGCTGTGTCTGAGATTCACTGTAGTGCATTATTAGTAAACAATGAGAGAGGAAGGAGCTAGGTATTTCTGAGAAAGTACTAGAGTTATCTGTCTTTTCATAAATATAAATACTTCTTTTTATTTAAAAAATTCCCTGATAAGAGTGACTGTATGTCAACGAGGGATTGAATGATATGAAATATGGATGTGGAAAGAACTGTAAAGAAAAAAAGCAAAGACTCTCTTGTTCTTTTACACTTTGAAATCCCCAATTTTTCTTAGTTCTCAAAGATGTTTTGTCACCACAATAGCAACAAAGCTAAAGGGTGTGTCAGTGACTGACTGTGTGGTGGGGAGGGGAGATGATGTTCTGGATTAGATTTATTAGATGGTGAACGATCAGGGGAAAATTATTGAAATTTGCAACTATTTTCTCATTGAAATTTTGATAACCAGGGTAGCTTACCTCTTTTCACGTGTATTGTATCGTGTGTGTGCTCAGCCGTGTCTGACTCTTTGTGGCGCCACGGGCTGTAGCCCACCAGGCTCCTCAGCCCATGGAACTTTCCGGGGAGGATATTGGAGTGGGTTGCCTTTTCCTACTCCAGGGGATTTTTGTTGACCCAGGGATTAAACCCACCTCTCTTGAGTCCCCTGAATTGGCAGGCGGATTCTTTACCACTGAGCCACCTGGGGATGATTTGTGGGTACCTCCTAATTCTTCATGAGACACCCACAAATCAGTAATAATAAGATTTTCCACAGTTAGACTTCTAAAATGTTGCTGTGTCCTTTTAATTAACAAATGAGGTAAACAGACAAGTATTTTTTCAGCCTCCAGTTGTATAATTTACACTTGCATGCATAGCTACTCATTTTGCATGCTCAGCATAAGAACATACTTTTGAGAGTTTATCCTTGTTGTTCTGATAATTATCTTTCAGAAATGCTTGAGAGAGAGGAAATACTGTCTCAAGTATCAGACCCAGAGGAGGGAATCTTGAATTCGTTTTCTCTGTCTGCTGTTAATGTTAATTTATATGACGTGGGGCAAGATCTCTCTTAACCCACCTTGGTTTGCCTTAGTTTCTTTGTCTGAAAATACAGTGATACCTGTCCTTGGTCATCCTTCCTTGGCAGTTACTTGATGGGTCATCTTTAAGGGAATGTTATTTTCTACATGCAAGTTCCTGAAATTCTTTTAAAATCCTTTAAAAAAGGACATTCCTCTTAGCACAAATGGATGGACCTAGTGATTATCATACCATGTGAAGTAAGTTGTCAGAGGACAAGTATCATACGATACAGCTTGTACTTGGAATCTAATTTAAAGAAAAGATACAGATGAACTTATTTCCAAAACAGAAGCTGACTTGTAAATATCAAAAACAAACTTAGGACTACCAAAGTAGAAACTCTGGGGGGAGGAATAAATCAGGAGCTTGGGGTGAACACATGCATGCTACCGTATATAATATAGGTAACCAGCAAGGACCTTCTGTATAGCACAAGAAACTCTACTGAGTGTACTCTGATAACCTCCCTGTATGAGAAAAGTATCTAAAAAGAAAGAACATATGTATATATACAACTGAATCACTTTGCTGTATACCAGAAACGAATAATTCATTATAAATCAACTGTGTGTGTGTGTGTGTTTGTGTATTAAGTCACTTCAGTCATGTCTGACTCTTTGCGGCCTGTGGTCAGTAACTCGCCAGGTTCCTCTGTCCATGGGATTCTCCAGGCAAGAATGTTGGAGTGGATCACCATGCCTTCCTCCAGGGGCTCTTTCTGACCCAGGGGTTGAACCCACCTCTCTTATGTCTCCTGCATTGGCAAGGAGGTTTATTACCACTAGCGCCCCCTGAGAAGCCCAAACCAAATATTAAAAACCTTCATTACTGAACTGAAAAGGAAAAATAAGATGATAATAATGTCCAAATACATTAAAGATCACAGTAAATGTGAAACTAGTACAATTTCCTTTTCAACTTAGAGATTGTCAAATTTACTTTATGTCAGAATTTGGCTTTGTGTTGTTTATAAGAATAAACAAATTAAGCAAAATAGAAAAATGCAAAATAAGTGTGAGAAATAGTCTAGGCTAGGAGCAGAAGAGATTAAGAAGAGGTGGCAAGAATACCCAGAAGAAATGTACAATAAAGGTCTTAATGACCTGGGTAACCACTATGGTGTGGGCACTCACCTAGAGCCAGACATCCTGGAATGTGAAGTCGGGTGAGCCTTAGGAAGCATCACTTCTACAAACACAGCTATTGGGGGTGATGGAACTCAAGCTAAACTATTTAAAATCCTAAAGGATGATGCTAAAGTGCTGCACTCAGTATGCCAGCAAATATGGAAAACTCGGCAATGTCCATAGGAATTGAAAAGTTCAGTTTTCTTTCCAATCCTAAAGAAAGGCAGTACCAAAGAATGTTCAAGGTACTGTACAATCATGTTCATTTCACGTGCTAGCAAGGTAATGCTCAAAATCCTGCAAGCTAGGCTTCAACAGTACATGAACTGAAAACTTCCAGATGTACAAGCTGGATTTAGAAAAAGCAAAAGAACCAGATATCAAGTTGCCAACATCCATTGGACTCTATAAAAAGCAAGAGAAGTCCAAAAAAATCTACTTCATTGACTGCACCAAAGCCTTTGACTGTGTGGATCACAATAAACTGTGAAAAATTCTCCAAGAGATGGGAATACCAGAACACCTTACCTTCTCCTGAGAAACCTATATGCAGGTTAAGAAGCAATGGTTGCAACCGGATGTGGAACAATAGAATGGTTCAAAATTGCAAAAAGAGTACATCAAGGCTATATATTGTCACCTGCTTATTTAACTTCTGTGCAGAATACATCATGCAAAATGCTGGGCTGGATGAATCACAATCAGCAATCAAGAGTGCTAGGAGAAATATCAACAACCTCAGATATGCAGATGATACCACTCTAACGGCAAAAAGCAAAGAGGAATTAAAGAGCCTCTTGATGAAAGGAGGGTGAAAAAGCTGGCTTAAATCTCAACATTCAAAATCACAGATATGTCATCCAATCCTATTACTTCATGGCAAATAAATGGAGAAACAATGGAAACAGTGGCAGATTTGATTTTCTTGGGCTTCAAAATCACTATGAACAGTGACTGCAGCCATGAAATTGCTCCTTGGAAAAAAAGCTATGACAAATTTAGACAGCCTATTAAAAATCAGAGACATAACTTTGCTGACAAAGGTCCTTATAGTCAAAGCTATGGTTTTTCCAGTAGCCACGTATGGATGTGAGGGTTGGACTATAAAGAAGGCTGAGCACTGAAGAATTGATGTTTTTGAACTGGGGTGCTGGAGAAGACTCTTGAGAGTCCCTTGGACAACAAGGAAATCAAACCAGTCCATCCTAAAGGAAATCAGCCCTGAATATTCATTGGAGAAGGAAATGGCAACCCACTCCAGTACTCTTGCCTGGAAAATTCCGTGGATGGAGGAGTCTAGTAGGCTACAGTTCATGGGGTTGCAAAGAGTCGGACACGACTGAGCGATTTCACTTCACATTCATTGGAAGGACTGATGCTGAAGCTGGGGGTCCAATAGTTTGACCACCTGATGTGAAGAGCCAACTCACTGGAAAAGATCCTGATGGTGGGAAAAATTGAGGGCAGGAGGAGAAGGGACTGCAGAGGATGAGATGGTTGGATGGCATCCCCGATTCAATGGACATGAGTTTGAGCAAGCTTCTGGAGATAGTGAAGGACAGGGAAACCTGGTGTGCTGCAGTTCATGGGATCACAAAGAATCGAACACAACTTAGTGACTCAACACCACCACCAAGACAAACAAAGCATACATAGCAGTATTAACATTATATGGTTAGCAGACATTTTTTCCTGTCCAAAATGTTCGTAAGAAGTTAGGTTCATGCCAAAAGATTTTGATATTTGGTCCTATTCAAAATCACTTTGCATGCCCATGGGCATTTTGGATAGGACCAAATTTCAGAGACCTGGCGTCAACCAAATGTGTTAGGGACATTTTGAACAATACCAAATGTCCTACAAGGCATTATATAAAATAGAAGTTAAGGCAGATAACCTCAAAACTAGATAAAATAGGTATATAATGTAGTATAAAAAATTACACTGCCAGGCAGACAAAAGGGGAAAACCGTATATTCATATAAGTATTGAAAGGAATAACATTTTAACATGAAATTAACAATTTAACATCGAATGTATAGCCATTCCTAATAGAAGCTGAATAAACTAGTATTAGACTGAAACTTTTGTCAATTTAATAGTTGCTGTCTATCAGAGACTTGGGAAAAAAAAATCATGTTTAACGGTGAAACACTAGAATCAATTTCGTTATGCCAGACCAAAGAAAAAGACTGTTGTCACCACTGCCATTCAGTGTTTTCAGGGGGTCCAAATCAGTGCAGTAAGACAAGAAAAATAATAAGCATTAAGCAGGACTGTTGGAAAACAAGTGAGAAAGCTTCAATATGCAAACAGTGTGATTATGTAAAACAGCCTTAAGACAACAATTGCGGACCAACTGGAATTGATGAGAGTTTAATAAAATGACTGCAGTATTATAAATCATATTATTCAGCTTTTCTGTGCCTTATAACATATTACGAAATGTAGTGAAAATGATTTGCATTCACAACCGCCAGAAAAATAATAAAATAGTTAAAAATACACATGACAAGAAGTATGTTCGACTTATAGGAGGAAACTTTGAAAGTTTAATGAGGGGATCACTAGAAAACCAGATTAATAACAGGAATACAATGTTCCTGGACAGAAAGGTTTGGGATTTGAAATTACTAGAGTGTAAAACAGTAATGTATACTAATAGAAAAGAGAACAATGACCTAGAATGGGAACCAAAATTATTTTAAAGTGCCTCATAAAATTTGTATACAAATAAGATACTGCATAATAAAAATAATTCTAGATAAAGACTGAGGAAATATTTATAATAAATATAACAAAGATTAATAATTAAATCTTACAAATTATTAAGAATAAGCTTAATAGAAAAATGGGCAAAGTATATGAATGAATATTTTACTAAATGACTGGTAATAAATGAAAAGAGATTTAGCCCTTACTTCAGAAAAATGTAGTTTAAAATCATAGCAATACATATTTTTCCTGTGAGATTCAGTTCAGTTCAGTTCAGTCGCTCAGTCGTGTTTGACTCTTTGCGACCCCATGAATGGCAGCAAGCCAAGCCTCCCTGTCCATCACCAACTCCCAGAGTTCACTCAGACACGCGTTCAGTGATGCCATCCAGCCATCTCATACTCGGTCGTCCCCTTCTTCTGCTGCCAATCCCTCCCAGCATCAGAGTCTTTTCAAATGAGTCAACTCTTCTCATGAGGTGGCCAAAGTACTGGAGTTTCAGCTTTAGCATCATTCCTTCCAAAGAAATCCCAGGGTTGATCTCCTTCAGAATGGACTGGTTGGACCTCCTTGCAGTCCAAGGGACTCTCAAGAGTCTTCTCCAACACCACAGTTCAAAAGCATCAGTTCTTCGGCGCTCAGCCTTCTTCACAGTCCAACTCTCACATCCATACATGACTACTGGAAAAACCATAGCCTTGACTAGATGGACCATCAGATTAGCATAAATGATAAAGATTGATAAAATACAGGAAAACCAGCTCTTTGATATGTTTTTGATGATAAGCTCTTTTGGAGCACAATGTAACAGTGTCTAGCAAAACTTTTAAGTACATACTCAGAGTCAGCAATTCCATCTTATACTCATAAATGAAAATCAATATATATAAATATTCATCTTAACAGTATTATATGAAAAATTGAAAAGAACCCAATTGTTCATTAATAGGGGGCTTGTAAAGTAAATTATAGTGAGTACTGTAGTTTAAATACTTAGACTAATATTTAATTTTTTTAATAAAGCAATGATATAATAAGTTGCTATTTGAAAATTTAAGTTGCAGAGCAATAGATACATTATGACTTATGTTAAAGAAAAGATAATATGTGCTTGTGCAAATGTATGAAAATGTATAAAAGCCAGACTGGAAGAATGTATTCCATGCTGTTAGGGACCTCTCTAGAAGAAAGTTTTTTCAGTGAGTATATGTGAAAAAGGACTTACACATTTTACTCTATTAAATTCTTAATTACTTTGAGTCTTTTATAGTGACAGTATAATGAAAAATTAAAAGAAAAATGTACAAATGACAAAAAATACACAAAGTACAATAAGTAAACTTATTTGCACTCATAAGTATAGAAATACACATAAAAACAGTGAGATTTTTCATCTATCATATAAGGAAGGGTTGAAAAGAACTCAGTCTTGGGAAGGTTGTGACCAGAATAGGGCCTGATATACCATAGGTTAGAATATAATTTGACTTACCATGTTATGAAGTCAGTTGACTTCATCTAATGAAATTCTAGTTTTTTATTTAGCAATCTCATTCTTATATATCACTTTAAAGATACTGCTTCAAAAGGCAACAGTATATCTCTAAAAAAAATTTTTAAACTTTATTTTTCAGTTATTCGGTTTTTACAATGCTATGGAAATAATCAGCAGGGACTTAAATTTTGATACATTCATATGTCAAAATTTGTCCAAGGTACGCATTACGTTTTTTTTTTTTTTTAAGTTTGGTAGAAATAAGCATGTCTAATGTGATTTCATTTTTCCAAAATGTGTGTATTTGCAGGGTATTTTGGTTAGGAAAAAACTTCTAAAGGTAAGTAAAAAGTTTGAAATCACTAATCTCTGCAGTGAAGGAAAAGGGACTTGCTCTTTCTTGCCTAAAGATTTCCATGATGTTTGATGATTTTTTTTTAGCTACAGTTATACATTGCTTTATCAGGGAACCACAAATATGGCAGTTAAGCAACAGAGAATCTGTCTTCCTATTAAAAATATGTTCTATGATTTTTAGGAGTTGAGTAAGCAAAAGTCTTCTCTTGTTTTTATTTACTTTTTATCCCTTTGTTATCAGTAGTAACAATAATATAATATTTTTTCAGTGTGTAATTTGTCAGGCACTGCTCATGACAAATAGCATTTATTTTAATTCTACAAAATCCTTGAATCATTATTATTTGTGCTTTATAGTGGCAGTTTTCAAACTTTTTGGTTTCAAGATCTATTTGTATGCCTAAAAAGTATCAGGGACCCTAAATAACTTTTGCTTATTTGTGTTATATCTGTATGATATATGCCATATTAGAAATGGTCTTGAGTGAGTCGCTCAGTCCTGTCCGACTCTTTATGGTCCCATGGACTGTAGCCTACCAGGCTCCTCTGTCCATGGGATTTTCCAGTCAAAGGTACTGGAGTGGGTTGCCATTTCCTTCTCCAGGGGATCTTCCCGACCCAGGGATTGAACCCAGGTCTCCTGTATTGCAGGCAGATGCTCTACCTCTAAGCCACCAGGGAAGTCTAGAAATGGTCTTAGGCATCTTCTAAGTATTATTTTATTTCAACCAGCAATAATAGATCTAATATGTTAATATAAATAACATTTTTATGAAAAATTACTATTTTCTGTGCAAAAATTTACTCTTTTGAATAGCACTGTTTTACATTTTTGCAAATCCCTTTACTTTTCTGGCTTAATAGAATACAGCTGAATTCTTCTACATCCTGCTGCATTCAATCTGTTGTGATACATTATTTTAGTAGATTATATTATTTCCAGTTATTCAGTTCCCTTCCCTGTGTCAAGCTTGGCCATGTGACTTGCTTTGGCTACTGAAATGAAAATGTTTCCTGTATCACTTTTCAGAATAAGCTTGAAGAGCCATTTTGTGGTTCTTCATCACTCTTTTTCCTCTGCTGTGTGCATAGAATGTCATAAAGAGTAGCTGCTCCATTTCCAACTTTGTTCTACAATAAAAATGTCATGAAGCAGAGCAACTGATCCCTAGCCAACAATAACTGAGGGGGGATTAAACCTTGGTTGGAAGAAACTGAAATTTAGCAGTTATTTTGTTATCATATCATAACTGAGTATAAGGTAACTGACACAGAAATTGATAAAACTCTATGAGATACTGATGTGACAAACACACGAACAAAAATACCTAAAATATATGACACTGACTTTGGGGCTAAGCAAAAGTTGATTCCCATGATAAAACTTCTGATAAAGTTGTCTCTTGAGATAACTGGAAATCAGGTAATATTCCAGACAAGTGTACCAGCAAAGAGTTTGGGAACAGAATATGATCAATATTCTTTGGTTTCTCCTGGTTTCATTTGATTACAAAGTAAAGATAAGCTCAGGAAAGAATTGGCCTGTTAATAATCAGAGGATAAAGGGAATGGAGAGAATCTAGAAATTTCAATAATAACAGTCAACATGTGAAACTTTTTCTCATTTTCTCATTTTTGGTAATATACATAACTGAAAAATTACATAACTGAAAAATTATATGAATAGATAGAAGTCTATTTCAGCTATCTATCAAAGATAACATCAGGGTTAAAGCCAGCATATTTTTTTTAAAAACCTTAGATTCAATTAAAATAGGTACCCAGTAAATCTTTTCATTTGATTGAAATGTCTCAGAAGGCAAAACAAGTACTGAGTATGTGGTTATACCATAGAAACTTACTCACTTCAGGGAACTTGTAATTAAATCTAGAGTAAGAGGCATATCCTGAAAAGATTTGTAAATATGGGTACTGGCATAACAAGATGACTGCAATTATTAATAAATAAATAAAATTTCAAGAGTGTTGTACTGCCAAGTGAGCTAGTAGGTTCCACTAAAATAGATTGTGATTGTTCATAACTTGTGTGCCTCCTACCTTCTGTGAATTAGAAGTAGCCTGAGAAAGGTGCTCAAATCACCAAGGAAGCAGTAGTGAGTCATATTCTTCACTACCTTATCTATATATCTAATGAGGGTCAAACAAATGAACAACCTCTTACAGGCTGAGCCAGCACCCTCAAAGAACAGTGAATTAGGAAGGTACCCCAAGAAAGTAAAACCAGGGCCCAAGTAAGGTATGCTCCTCACTTCAAGGGCAAGCGGCCCTCACAAGTTCTGAATTGATATGGATAAGTGACTGCTGTGTGTTTCCCATTCTTCCCCATTCCAAATTGGAGATTTAATCCAGTTGTGTTTTTCCCCTTCTCCAATTATATGTTGGATATTTGAGGGGCAGCTCGCTTGTTTTTTTTAGTTTATTGATCTACAGAGTAAGAGATGCCACATCTGGGTTTTGTATTGAGTCTATTGCCATGTCCAGAAAGGACTTTGACGTTATCCCTTCTGGGAAACAGGGTATATGTAGTTCATGTGCAGAAGGCAAAAGCAAAGCTAACTGATTGGTTATCAGTTAGCAGACTGTGGTATTATTATTTTATCCACTTATTTGCTGCCTTTCCCTGTGACAGAATTACAATTCTCCATTCAGTGATTGGAGTGATTGTGGCAATCACAATCACTAATCACAATCCACACAGTGATTGCCTATGTCCAGTGTAATGTGCACAGAAGGGATGAATGTCACCTCCAGACAGAATCTTTAGAAACATTACATTGTTCTGCCATGGCTGTCTTTCCTTTGCCATGAAGTTAGCATGTCCATGAAAGGGGGCTGCTTCTGCAGCTGACATGGAACGTGGGTAGAAAATAAATCTTTGTAGTTGTAAGCCACAAAGATTTGGGAGGTGTTTGTTATTGCGGCATATAGTGTAAGCTGTCTGACAAATCAGTCTTTGGCTGAAGTTTTTCGTGTGTACTGCAAGAATCCTGAAGATTCCAAGACTCCAAAATCTCCTGGAAGTCACGTTTTCTCTGCAGTTTGCTAACAGAAGATACACAGTAAAAGGTATGATTCCCGTGTGGCACTGTTTCGTACGTAGTCTCTTGGTGGTAGTGGTCGTGCTCAGTCACCAAGTTGTGTCTGACTCTGTGACCCTGTGGATTGTAGCACGCCAGGCCTCCCTATCCCTTACCTTCTCCTGGAGTTTGCCTGGTTCATGTACACTATATACAGGTTTGTTTTTTGGTTTTTTTTTGCAGTTCTAAGCTCCAACTTGTTTTGTCATAAGATCAGAAATTTCATTTTTTGCTACCTGTTTCCCGTGATAAGCAGAATGAAGCATGTCCTGCAACAGTTTTATTCCGTTAACTTTTACATTGGCATGGTTAATTCTAGAAGCTGTGATCTAAATTGGTTTATCATACTTTGGACACACATACAATGGGTTGTAGCAGCTGCCTGTGATTGAATACAGTAAAAAAAAAAAAACAAATGTGGAAATGTCTCTACACTTTTCAAACTACAGTGTCAGTACATTTTCAAGAGTTTTCAGGATCCTTTTCAAACTTAGGTTTTTGTTTTTTGTACCCTGAGAAGACCTTGCTACTTTCCCCCACTGCTTTTTGTTTGCCACAGCTACAATGATTTGGCCTTTGATCAGTGTGTTCTTTGGAGGACCCTAGGCTCAGCATCTTTTCCCTTTTTGTTTGCTCTTTGACTTGTAAGCTTTCAGAACTCTGTAGCTATATTTGGGAGACTGGGGCAAAAGCTGCAGTCAGGAAATTTGTTTAATTTAGCTGAGTTGTAGAGACTTAAGGTTCATTATCTTTCCTGACTTCAAAATATGAATGAGTACCGGAGTTTTAAGAATCTTTCTGGATTGCTCCAGCCATTGATTGTGTTTAATAAAAGAAAGATATATTAAAAACTCCGCTTGTTCATATCCTTTACAAAAACATTTTCACCAAGTAAGTGAGAGGGGAATGCTTCTGACCAGTTAATTCAGCTGAGGCTGTGGGCATAGTCTTAATATTAGGCAAGGAAAAAAAGGACTGCCATAAAATAGATTGTAATCTGCTAAATTGTCTGACTATTGATTCTCTGCTAACCCGAACAATTTGAGATAAGTATGAGCAGAGCTGAGCCATTTTAATAAGCTGGTAAATTCTTATAAACTTGAAAATTGTATTAGGATTTATCTTAAGTCTGTCAAATGGACTTGAATTCAACGTAATGCTCAAGAAGTTAGCACAAAAAATAACTAAGCAAAGCTCTGTAAAGGTCATTGATTTCTAAAGTTTAACCAATTGACACCGAATGCATCTGGTCCTTGCAAGGCTGCTTTTGAGCATATTAATATCCGTGCAAAGAGGGCCTCTGGCAGTATTATGTGAAATTGGTACGATTCTCTGTCTTCTTGTCATATTAGCTAACTGGAGTCAAGTGCTCAAACTTGAAAATAATTCTTTTTTTTTTTTAGTCTTTTGTAAGTATTTATAAAACTGTCTTTTTGGACGACTCATAATTAGACACATACACTATTCAGATAGTAGTGAGGGAAGCATTTAGTTTTCAAAGGTTTTTGGAAAGCATTATGTAGTTGATTCATTGTTTTTTGACATCCTTAGAAATTCTGTTAGGGAATTTAAAAAATAATTTGTAGAATGCTCAGTCCAGAGCCTTTAAGTTATCTTAATGTCAGGGAAAGGACACCAAGATATCTTAAAAACTGGCATGCTTTTAAATTAGAGATGACAGAGATCTGGAACTCCTCTTAGCTTGATGAACTAAAACTAAAATATAAGAAATAATACACTCTCTTCATATATGAATATGTCACTAACGGTCTACCTATGTAATGTGCATTTTGTTGATTTTCTCAGTAGACATGGAAAATAAAGAACAGCAATGTTTAATTGGTTATTCAAATCAATTGTGCTTGTTAAAAAAAGACTTGAGAATTTGAGTTGACTGCAAATTCAGCCTAAGTAAGCAAGATCTACCAAACAGCTTAATTGTTCTAATATTTTATTATAGAAGAATATTATCTAACAGTTTTCAAAATGTGGTGCCTGGAACAACAGTGTCAGAATTTTGTCAAAAAATGCATGACCTCAGGCCCCATCCCAGACATACTGAATCAGAAACTTGGTTTTGCCCTAGCGATAGGTATTTTAATATGTCCTCCAGGGAATTCCTGGAGGAATATGCTAAAGTTTAAGAACTACTGATCTAGAACAAAATCCTATTCTGCTTGATGCTGACCGGGGCATTTCTGGATCAATTATTTTGCTTTTATTTTGTAGTCTAAAAAGGTTGCTGAGCAGCAGAGTCCTCTAAAAAAAAATGCTGTGGTGTAGAAAGGACTAGAAACTAAACCGTATAGGGATATTTGAAGATGTTTATTTAGCTTTGAGAAAAGATCACTTAGAGGCTCATGGCATATAATTGTGGCCTTCTGTTAGCTAAAGGGCTCTTTTAGCTCCAGAAGGTGAGGTTTAGCTGAGAAACCTTCTGACAAAAGTTTAATTTGATGTCTCTTTGATTTTGTGACCTTCACTTCTCTGGAGGCATTTGTGAAAGTTCTAAACACTCTCTTAATGGCAGTACTGTAGTAGTCATTTGTGCAATGGTTAGAATCAGATGCTACTAACTAAGGTCTTTTCTATATTTAGTTAGTGGCATCCGATTCTAACCACTAAGCTAAACTAAATGAACTAAAATGGACCAGAATGGGTGAGTTTAATTCAGATGACCATTACATCTACTACTGTGAGCAAGAATCCCTTAGAAGAAATGGAGTAACCCTCATAGTCAACAAAAGAGTCTGACATGCAGTACTTGGGTTCAATCTCGAAAACAACAGATTGATGTCTGTTCATTTCCAAGGCAAAACATTCAGTATCACAGTAATCCGAGTCTATGCCTCAACCAGTAAACCCAAAGAAGCTGAAGTTGAACAGTTCTATGAAGACCTCAAGACCTTCTAGAAATAAGACCAAAAAAAGATGTCTTTTTCATCATAGAGGACTGGAATGCAAAAGTAGGAAGTCAAGAGATACCTGGAATAACAGGCAAATTTGGCCTGGGAGTACAAAATGAAGCAGGGCAAAGACTAACCAAGTTTTGCCAAGAGAAAGCATTGGTCATAGCAAACACCCTCTGATCAAACACCTTCACTGATCTAAGACTAAGACTAGGTTTTTGTTCATATTTTAGCTTAGGGCTTCCTGTACTACATTTGTATTGTAAATTCTGACAGCATATCAATACTTAGATTTTTATTTCACATGGGAAGCTTTTTTTTTTTTTCCAGTGCAAAATGTCACTTTAATCTCATTTCTTTTGACTGAAATTATAGCCTTTTTGAGGTCTCAAAAGTGCATGCGCTATGGACTGAATATTTGTGCTCCAGTGAAATACATATGTTGAAATCTAACTCCATGTGATAGTGTTTGGGAGGTAATTAGGAATGAAGGTGGAGCCCACATGTAAAACGGATTAGTATTAGCGGGCTATAGTCCATAGGGTCTCAAAGAGTCAAACACAACTGAAGCGATTGACGTGCACACGCACGCATGCCCTTATAGGAGACCAGAGAGCTAGCTTGCTCTCTGCTCACCATTTGAGAATACAAAGAGAAATTGGCAGTCTGCAACCCCGCAGAGAGTTCACACCAGAACTCAGTCATACGGCCATCCTGATCTTGACCCTCCAGTCTCCAAAACTGTGAGAAATCAATGTGTGATGTTTGCAGATCACTCCGTCTATGGTACTTTGTGGTGGTAGTCTGAAGTGACTAAGCAGGAGTCTGTTTTATATGCCTATTCCTTCTGCAGATCCCAAGGCGTACTGCTCTGTTGATATTAAACTCCTGTATGTAGCTATGAAGTAATTCCAGCCTCATGTCCTCCTGGAATCAAGGCAACAAAATACTAGCAAAGTGAATCCAACAGAATATTGAGAGTGTTGTGTCCCTGGACCAGCTGGGATCTTACCTAGGAATGCAATAGTGGTTCACTATAAGGGGGTCAATAATTATAATACAGTACGTTAGTAGAATGAAGCACAAATACCACATGATCATCTCAGTTCTTGCAGAAAAGTGATTTGACAGAATGCAACACCTTTTTATGGAGAGACGATCAGTAAACTAGGAGTAGAAGGGAACCATCTTCAGTATGACAGAGCATTTTTGAAAATTCCACAGCTAACGTCTTACTCAGTGGTGAGCGACTAAAAGCTTTCTCCCTAAGAGCAGGATCAAGACAAGCATCACTGCTCAACATTATAGTGGAAGTTCTAGCCAGGTCTCTAGATGAGAAAAAGAAATAAAAACCTTCAAAATTATGACGGAAGAAGTTAAAGTATATCTAAAGCAGATGATGTGATTCTCTAGGTACAAAGACCAAAGAATTCACAGAAAAGTTATTATAGCTAATAAGCAAGTTCAGAAAAGTTTTAGGGTACATGATAAACACACAAAATCCTGTTCTGTTTCTATATACTCACAATGAACAATCCAAAAAAGAAAGCAAGAAATTCTGTTTACAATAGTGTCTTTAAATATTTCACCCTCAGTGTATTTCCTATATATATGGTTAATTGATTTTTGGTAGAGACACTCATTAGGGTAATAAATTTCCTGATATTCCAATGATTATGAATGTTTTTCTCACCAGTTACTGAATTCCTCATTTTCTTTTCTTACATTTATTGCGAAAAGTAAGTGATATTTTCCCCTTTATTCTGTTACAAGATAAATGACAATGAATGACTTGTATTCCTGGAACAAACTGATTGTGATATATTTTTACATGAAACTGGATTTCATTTGCTAATATTTTGTTTAGAATTTTGTTTTTATATTCATGTGAGAGATCAGCCTGTGCTTCTTTGCTATAATGTCTTCATCAGGCTTTGGTATAAGAGTTATTCTGCCTTAGAGAACGAGTTGGAAAATGTGTTACTGTCTGAAAGTATTTGTGCAAGATTGTTATTATTTGTTCCCTTCTCGTTGTTGTTGTTCAGTCACTGTGTTGTGTCCGACTCTTTTGCAGCCCCATGGACTGCAGCTCGCCAGGCTCCTCTGTCCATGGGATTTCCCAGGCAAGAGTACTGGAGTGGGTTGCCTTTCCCTTCTCCAGGGGATCTTCCCAATCCAGGGGTTGAACCCAGGTCTCCTGCACTGCAGGCAGATTCTTTACTGCTGTCTGAACCACCAGGGGAGCCCTGTCTATAAGTATTTGTGTAAGATTGGTATTATTTGACTCTTTACTGTTGTTGGAAGATTCAGAGAAGCCCCCTGCACTTTTGCGTTTAAGGAAAGTTTGACCTGGGATAAAGTTTTTAATTGCAGTATCAATGTACTTCAGGGCTATCCAGATTATTTTCGTCTTGTGTCACTTTTGATAAGTTGTGTCATTTTATTTCATCTACCTTGTTAATGTTATTGGTATTTATTTGTTAATAACATATTATTCTTTTTAATGTCAGCATTTATAGTGATGTCCTGTTTTTCAGTCTTCCTGATGCTATTGATTTCTTAAATGCTCTTGTTATTATTTATGTTAACCATCAAAAATTTTTAATGTTTTCTTGTTAGTTGTTTATAATTTGATTTGTGCTTTCAAAAGCCAACTTGTGGTTTTACCATTTTCTCTATTGTATATTTTTCCATTTTATTTATTTTTTCTCTTATTTTTATTATTTGCTTGATATATTTAAAAATATATTTTCCTACTGTTTGTTTTTTGAGATGGATATTTATGTAATCAATGTACAGCCTTTAAAACAATGCATGTTTAAGGCTGTAACCTTAAGCGTATCTTTGTTACATTGCTCAAATTTTGATGCATTATATTTTTATTCTGGTTCAGCTCAAAGTAGTTTTTAGTTTACGTTGTGATTTATTTCTTGGCTGATAGATTATGGTTGCTTGATTTGCAGTTTCTATTGTTACTATTGCTGTTGGGAGGGCATTTCCTTTTTAGGTGTCTTTTCTCAAAATCCATTTGTCGCTTACTTCCATTTTGGTCAGACCAAAATCTATATTAAATTTTAATACTATCAAATTCATAAGGACTTGCACTATGACTGTGACCTATTAGTTATATGAGCTCTTGAAACGCATATATATTCTGAAGTTGTTAGGTTCTGCATTATTTTATATATATCAATTAGGTTAAACTTCTTCATTGTGACATTTAAATATTCTATATTATTTTGGTTTATTTGAGTTAGTCTTTTAGTTCTGTTATTTTTGTTTAATATATTTGAAGCTAGTAAGTGCATATAAATTTAGATTTATTATATCTTTTCATTGGATTAACTTTTTTTATCTGTGGGGATATTTTCATACCTTATAATCTTTTTCTGATATTTGCTAAGGTGCACAAACTTTGTTTTAATGCTTACATACTATATCTTTTTCCATCTGTGTGTCCTTACTTAAAGGTACATTGCTTTCAAGTAGCATATGTATGTATTATTACATATTTTAAAAAACTATTTTGACAGTTTTTTCTTTAAATTGTACTGTTTATTTGACATACTTCTAATATGATTACTGTAGCATTTCTATTTAAATCTACCACCTTACTTTTTGCCTTCTCTTGGTCCCATCTGTTTTTTCTTTCTTTATTCTTTTCTTTGCCTTATTTGGATTTAATCAATTCTTACTATTCTCTTGTTCTATATTAGCTTGTTATATAACTTTATTATTTTAGTTGTTTCACAAGAGATCACAGCATGCATTTAAAAATTGTTTAAAGGTACTGCAAACAAGTAATTTTGTTAGTGCCTGAATAATGCAAGAACTTTATAATACTACCATTCTGTTACCTTCCTTCTGCCTTTTGTGCTACCACTGTCACGTATATTAATATTACATTTATTTCAAAACTTTTAGAACCTTATTATTACTGTTTTGCAGTCTATGCATTAACCTCATTTATAATTTCTTTTTGCATTATCTTACTTCCATCTTGGTATTATTTATGTCCTGGGTAACTCCCTTTAGTATTCTTTGTTTTTTTGTGAGTCTACTGGCAGAAAATTCTCTTACTTTTGTGTGTCAAAACTTAAAAAAAGTTTTCCTCATTTTTAAGGATTTTTAAAATTAATTTTTATTGGGGTGTAGTTGCCTTACAATGTTGGGTTAGTTTCTGCTGTGAAGCAAAGTGAATCAGCTATACATATACATATATCCACCATATAAAAAGATTTCCTTCTAAATTTACTTTTAGATTTCCTTTAGATGACCATTAGGTCATCACAGAGCTCTGTGTTGAGTTCCCTGAGCTGGACAGTAGGTTCTCATTAGTTATCTATTTTGTACATAGCAGTGTATATAAGTCAATCCCAATCTCCAGATTCATCTCACCTCCCTTTCCTCCCTTTCCTTGGTAGCATAAGTTTGTTCTCTACATCTGTGACTCTAGTTCTGCTTCGCAAATAAGTTCATCTGTACCATTTTTCTAGATTCCACATATAAGTGATATTATCCAATATTTGTTTTTCTCTTTCTGACTTACTTCACTGTGTATGACAGTCTCCAGGTCTTTCTATGTCCCTACAAATGGCACAATTTTGTTCATTTTTGTGGCAGAGTAATATTCCATTATGTGCACGTAACACCACATATTCTTTTAACATTCCTCTGTAGATGGACATTTAGGTTGCTTTCATGTCCTTGCTATTGTAAATAGAGCTACAATGAACTTTGGGGTGCATGCATCCTTTCAAATTCTGGTTTTCTCTGGCTATAAGCCTAGGAGAGGCATTGCTAGGTCATATGGTAGTTCTATTTTTAGTTTTTAAAAGAGTCTCCATACTGTTCTCCATAGTGACTGTGCAATTTTACATCCCCAACAACAGTGTAGGAGGGTTTCTTTTTTTTCCAGATCCTCTCCAGCATTTATTGTTTGTAGATTTTTTTGATGGCACCCATTTTGACAGGTGTGAGATGATACCTCATTGTTGTTTTGATTTGTAATTTTCTGATAATTAGTGGACAGCATCACTGATGCAATGAACATGAACTTGGACCAACTCCAGGAGATGGTGAGGGGCAGGGAGGCCTGGTGTGCTACAGTCCATAGGGTCGCAAAGAGTTGGACACGACTAGACAGCTGAACAACAACAGCAATTAGTGATACTGAACATTTCTTTGTGTTTGTTAGCCATCTGCATGTCTTCTTTGGAGGAAAAAGATTGGGAAAGAAGAGGTAAAACTGTCTTAGTGTTTAGTTTTTTTCTTGGCTCCCCTTTGCAAACATCAGTTGGTCTAGTATTAATTTAATCTTCTGTCTTCAAATTGATCATCTCTGTTATGATTTTTAGCTTCATACTAGTTTTCTAAGTTCTGGGAAAATGTTTCATGGTTTTCCAAATAACTTGGGTCATTTTTCATAGCATAAGTCCTAAACTTATGTCCTCTCCTTTGACTCTTAATCTAGTTACTGTGCTTTTGGTTTTTCTTAGTAACTCTTCATCTTATTCATCTCCCTTTATATTTCTATTTGATTTTTTAATTTATCATGTTATTATTTCACTTCACATTATTCTCTTCTTATTGTCTTGCGCTTCTCTTTTTTAATGGTATTCTTTGTTTTTATTTTTTATTTTTTTGTTTTTTGTTTTTTGGTTTTTTTTTAGAGTTCTTAACAATTTTAATAGATTGTCTTGAACAAATATGTCTTCATTTGCTATACATCCCATAAAGTCATTTTCAGAGAACTTAATATTATTTTAATTTTCACTAGCTTTACTGGGGAAAATATCTGAGAAGCCACTCACACTGTCATGCCAGAAATAGGATTCCCAACACCCTTAATTTTATATTTGCTATAACAAGTTTTTTTTTCCTTTAATTGAGAAGCATTATTAGGACTTTGACAATCTAAGTCTTTCACCTACATTTTAGAGTTACAGAAGCAGTTAGCCTTTACATTCGTAGGAGGCCATTTATATTCACAAATCAGCCTGTTCTTTCCTGAGCTCATTTCTTTTTTTTTTTTTTTGTATTTATTTATTTTTTTACACGAACTCCCAAACATGAACCCCCCTCCCACCTCCCACCCCACATCTTCCCTCCAGATCATCCCCATACACCAACCCCAAGCATCCTGCATCCTGCATTGAACATAGACTGGCAATTCATTTCTTACATGATAGTATACATATTTCAATGCTATTCTCCCAAATCATCCCTCCATCTCCCTCTCTCTCTCCTTCTCCCTCAGAGTCCATAAGTCCGCTCTACACATCTGTATCTCTTTTGCTGTCTTGCATACAGGGTCCTCATTACCATCTTTCTAAATTCCATATATATGTGTTAGTATACTGTATTGGTGTTTTTCTTTCTGGCTTACTTCACTCTGTATAATTGGTTCCAGTTTCATCCATCTTATTAGAACTGATTCAAATGTATTCTTTTTAATGGCTGAGTAATACTCCATTGTGTATATATACCACAGCTTTCTTATCCATTCATCCGCTGATGGACATCTAGGTTGTTTCCAT
>SJYX01000066.1:195329-211302 GCA_006410675.1 Oreotragus oreotragus
CCATTTAGGACTTAAATCTAACACCTTCCTTAGGTGCATAGGTTGAGAAAAGTGAAAATTCTCACATTTTCTTGTTTTACTATTTTTGAAATAGCTTTATAAAGGGCATGTGTGTGTAAGGGGCATGGGGTGGGGAAGGAGGAAAAGAGGGAGGATATTTGGGTAGGGAAGAGAGAAAGAAGAAAAGATCAGGTTGTGTTTAATGAAGGCATCTTTAAACAGTCCTCAGATCTCTAATCTTCAGTAATGCAAATACAAGCTGTCTTCTCCCATTTGATGTCACTAAGCATGTCCATTCATTTATTCAAATTTTGCTAAATACCTGTCTCTTATACACATCTCTCTCAGTTCATCCCACTCTCTCTTTCTCCCTACTTCTGTGTCTCTCTATTCCTGCCCTGCACATAGGTTTATCAGTATCATTTTTCTAGATTCCATATATATGTGTTAATATACAATATTTGTTTTTCTCTTTCTGACTAACTTCACTGTGTATAACAGGGTCTAGATTTGTCCACTTCGCTTCAACTGACACAAATTTGCACTTTTTTATGACTGAGTAATATTCCTTTGTATATATGTACTGTAACTTCTTTATCCATTCATCTGTCAGTGGGTATCTAGGTTGCTTCCATGTCCTGGATATTGTAAATAGTGCTGCAGTGAACATTGGGATACGTGTCTTTTTCAGTTACGGTTTTCTCAGGATATCTGCTCAGTAGTGGGATTGCTGGGTCATATGGTTGTCTTATTCCTAGTTTTTTAAGGAATCTCCATACCTTTCTCCATACTGGCTCTATCAGTTTACATTACCACCCACAGTGCAAGAGGATTCCATTTTCTCCACACTCTCTCGAGCATTTACTGTTTGTGATTTTTTTGATGGTGGCCTTTCTGACTGGTGTGAGGTGATACCCCTCTGTAATTTTGATTTGCATTTCTCTAATAATGAGTGATGTTGATCATCTTTTTATCTGTTTATTTGCCATCTGTAAGTCTTCTTTGGAGAAGTGTCTATTTAGATCTTCTGCCCATCTTGGGGTTGCTTGCTTCTCTTTTCATGGAAATGGTTTATTTTATACTCTAGTTGATGATGCCATAGAGTTGTTTGAAAAAATTTTTTTGATCCTCTAATATATAATTTTATGAAGCTTTATAATTTTCCTAGTCTTTTAGATATTGTATTAATCAGGATTCTTCAGAGAAATAGAACCAGTAAGTTATGTATATATATATCTAAGAGACTTATGAGGAATGGGCTCATGCAGTTATGGAGGCTGGCGAGTCCCAAGGTTTGCAATGGCAAGCCTGAGACTGAGGAATTTGATATAAGTTCCTGACTGAAAGCTAGCATACTGATGATCCAATAAGAGCCATAATTCAATTTGATTCTGAAAACTGGCAAGACTGATGTGCAAGGTCAAGGCAGTTAGGCAGAAAGAATTCCCTCTCATCAGTGGATAGCCTTTTTATTCCAGTCAGGCCTTCCACTGGTTGGATGAGGCCCATTCACAATAAAGAGGGCAGTATGTTTTACTCAGTCTACTGATTTAAATATTGTGGTTGTTCAGCCGCGCAGTCATGTCTGACTCTCTGCAACCCTGTGGACTTCAGCACACAGGCCTCCCTGTCCTTCACTATCTCTCAGAGTTTGCTCAGATTCATGTCCATTGAGTCGATGGTTCTATCTAACTGTCTCATCCTCTGTCACCCCTTTCTCCAGCTGCCTTCAGTCTATCCCATCATCAGGGTCTTTTCCATTGAGTCAGCTCTTCGCATCAGGTGGCCGAAGTTTTGGAGTTTCAGCTTCAGCACCAGTCCTTCCAATAAATATTCAGTACTGATTTCCTTTAAGATTGACTGATTTGATCTCTTTGCTGTCCAAGGGATTCTCAAGATCCTTCTCCAATACCACAGTTCAAAAACAACAATTCTTCATCGCTCAGCCTTCTTTATGGTGCAACTCTCACATCTCTACATGGCTACTGAAAAACCATAGCTTTGACTAGATGGACCTTTGTCAACAAAGCAATGTCTCTGCTTTTCAACATGCTGCCTAGGTTTGTCATAGCTTTTCTTCTAAGGAGAAAGCGTCTTTTAATTTCATAGCTGCAGTCATCATCTGCAGTGATTTTGGAGCCCAAGAAAATAAACTCTGTCATTGTTTCCATTGTTTCCCATCTATTTGCTATGAAGTGATGGGACCGGAAGCCATGATCTTAGTTTTTTGGATGTTGGCTTTGAGGAGGTGGCCATTACCCCTACCATAGGGCCTATAGCCTGCCACAGAGACTGCAAACTCTAGAACTGGGCCACCTCAGGCCAAACTACAGGAAGGGAGCACAGCCCCATCTTCAGCAGAAAGTTGGATTAAAAATGTTCTGTAGTTTCTTAATTGTCCTCTCTATGGCTCTGTGGTGGGACTAATGGTGACCTCCTCCAAGAGGACTTACACCACACACAGTGCCTCCCAGAACTTCTCTGGCCAGTGGCCCTGTCCCCGCGGCAGGCCACTGCTGACCCGTGCCTACACAGGAGATCGTCAGACACACAGACAGGTCTGGCCCAGTCTCCTGTGGCAGTCATTGCTTCTCTCCTTGGGCCGTGGGGCACACAAGGTTCTGTTTGTGCCCTCCAAGAGTCTCTGGTGGAAATGAGGCTTGATATTAAATGCAGTTGTACCGCTCTATTGTCCCGTTTCAGTTTCCTCCAGCTTCTTCTTTGTCCTTGGACAAAGGGTATCTTTTTTTTGGTGGGCTCCAACATCCTCCTTTCAGTGGTTGTTCAGCAGCTAATTGTGATTTTGGTGTTGTTACAGAAGAAGATAAGCTCATGTCCTTCTGCTCCACCATCTTGCTGGTGTATGATTTAAATATTAATTTCATCCAAAAGTACTTTTACAGTCACATTCAGCATAATATTTGACCAAATCTTTGGGCAGTTCATGACCTAGTCAAGTTGACACGTGAGATTAACCATCACAGAGTTTGTACCCTGTCCTTTGTTTTGTAGTATTTTTCCTTGGATTGTATGTTAGTATTTTTACCTTCCTCCTTCCCTGAGGAAGATATAGAAGTCTTTCACGCTGTATACTTGTCCAAAAACAAGGTAAGTAGATAGCCTTTCATCCCTTTCTTCAGACTATTCATGTGTACATCTCTCATCTGATTTCCTAATTCTACTGGTTGGACTGTAGCCCTCCCAACTCCTGTCCATGACATTTCCCAGGCAAGAATAGTGGAGCAGGTTGCCATTTCCTTCTCCAGGGGATCTTTCTGACCCAGGGATCAAACCTGCATCTCCTGCATTGGCAGGAGGATTCTTTACCACTGAGCCATCAGGGAAACCCAACTGTTTATATAGCCAAGGATTATTTTGTTAAGATAGAAGGGAGCATGGATAATGTATAGGCAGCTAACATATTCTGCAAGTATATTCTTTTTTCAATGCTAGCATATTTTTCCTATCACCAGTGTTTGGTTCTCTGAAAATTATATGAACTTGTGGAATATAATGTGAATGATTAATATCTAGTATGTTCTGTTGTAGAGTTCCTTCTACAAGGCCAGTTAGGGACATTGCTCAAGGAACTATACCAGTATCTCATCAATATCTGCAGCTTCTGATTAAATAAGAAACTAACCAGGCAGCAGGTAGTAGGTGAGGAACCCACTAAGAATAGGAAGAACCACATTTTAACTTAATGGCTAGGCATAGCAAAGTATAAAGAGGAATAACTGCCTGGTTCTGTGTTAAGCAATGCTCAGGGTCTGTGAGAACAAGGGATAGATGGTAGAGTACTTTACAAGAATGTTTGATGTCTCATATTCTGAATTTCTAGGAAGGCTTTTCTTAAGTCATCTTCTGCCTTCTACTTAGTGTAACTTCATCTGTGGGTTTGTCAATTATGTTTTTAACATTATTGTGGCTTTTCATCTTTTTCTGGGTCTTTACTATTGCAAATGTTTGTAAAACGCTATATTGAGGTTGTTAGCCAGGCAACCTGTATTCAGTGGGTACTTATTTTAATAGCCATTTGGTTTCATTACTGTTTAATGAGCTTTTTGATAGTAAGTTTCTTAATTAACAAGGCAGTCTTTCAGATTTCCTCTTCTCTAATTGTTAACATATTTTGGTGCTTTCACATAGATATACTATGATGAAAAGTTTCCTCTTACAGCTCCTGTTGGACCATTCAGAAGGGAAAAAGACAGGGATGGGAAGAATGTACAGCATATTTCCCTGAGATGTAAATGGTTTAAGAGCATTTATCCTCTCAAACTGAGACATAGTCTTGCTTTATGCTCAATTTCCTGCAACATGATTAACTCAGTGTGAATTTCTAGCTGTATGAAAGTTGATTAACTTCAACTCACATTAGAGTTTGCATGTTGAGTTTTTATATAACCACGTTTCCCTGGGACCCAAATAAATTTTCCCTTTAAATTTTCTTTGATGTATCGGCAGTACTGCTCAAAATGACAGGGATATTTTATTATAAAGTGTCTACCATTCATTGAGTCTCTGCTATGTGCCAGGCACTGTACAGGGCTCTATATTATATGACCTCAGATATTGCATATGTTTTCTGCATAGTTGATATTACTATATTCATTTTGCTGATGAGGAAGTTGATTCTAATGAAGATTAAACTTTCCCAACAGTCACACAAGTGATAGGGCCAGGATTTGAGCCTATGTTAGTATGAACCAAAGTTATTGGTCTTTCTCTATGTCTTACTTCCACTCTGGTCCTATCTTGTTTTCACTATTACTTACCATAAAATGGATATAATGGTTCACGCACTATTCTCCCAATAGTGAAATTAATAAGAGCTAATTAAATTCTTGTAAAGAAGATCTTAAATTGTTTCTGTCAGAGAAACCTGAGGTTTTAGATATTCTGAAATGAAGCATATGTTATTGGCAGAAAATAATGAACCAAAGCACCTACAGGATACATTAGCTCAAAAAAGCAAAAAAAAGAAACAGGCTAATGAGGTGTTTGGGTGGAGAAGTGCTCTTATTTAGGGTATTGACCAGTTAGGGACTGAGTAATAATTTGTATGTGGAAGTTAAAAGCAACTGGCTGGCAGACATTCAGGCGTCTGTAGCATCGTGTTTTGTAAACTTTCTCCTATGGCTGTGGTGTGTTTCTTCCAGGCCCATTTAATTTTTTATGAGGTTTGTAAAGGTCTTGAATAAACAATTGAGATTATAGAGGTTTTCCTGGAAGCTTTGGTTAATATTTTAATATGCTTTGCTTTGTCACATTATTAAATGGCTTATTGGAAAGTTTAAAAGAGAAGGTTTATTTTTTACTTTTCCTATTTTTCTTCTTCTCCCCCCCATTTTTTGTTCTAATAGTTAAATATCAAAATTGGCTTTAATTTTTAGCTCATACCCACTCTTCTTTTTATTTTGGCTTTATTCCTCTACAGATCACCCTTGGATTGGGAATTCAGCTTCTGGGAGGCCCCCACTTAGAATGCACTTCCAGTGAAATTACAGTGTAGAGGGTATATCTTGAAACAAAGCCAGTGACTGTAAACTTGTGTAGTGAGAGAGGACCGGAGAAGGGAGAAGGAGTTGGATAGGGTCAGAAAACAAGAACTAATAGCACTTTGGAGATTACTCCATCATGACCTTTTGTGTATTAATATTTGAGTCTGATTCTTTGGCATCTTGGTTACAGTCTGGTGAAATGTCAAACATGACAAAGACTGAATACTCTTAAAGATATTGAGATGACCTGATGAAGTTGAACTTTAACCTGAACAGGAGTTGAGAAAATGGAAAGGAAAAGTTTTTATTTCTCATTAAGTGAAAAGTAAAAGTGTTAATTGCTCAGTCATATCTGACTCTTTGCGACCCCATGGACTGTAGCCTGCCAGGCTCCTCTNTGACCTGATGAAGTTGAACTTTAACCTGAACAGGAGTTGAGAAAATGGAAAGGAAAAGTTTTTATTTCTCATTAAGTGAAAAGTAAAAGTGTTAATTGCTCAGTCATATCTGACTCTTTGCGACCCCATGGACTGTAGCCTGCCAGGCTCCTCTATCCATGAAATTCTCTAGACAAGAATACTGGAGTGGATAGCCATCCCTTCTCCAAGAGATCTTCCAAACCCAGGGATCGAATCCAGGTGTCCTGCTCTTTACAGGCTGAGCCACCAAGGAAGCCATTTTGTAGAGGTTTGTACAGTAATAATTGTTGCTATCTGTAAAATGTATTGCCTCATTTCAAATTGGAAGCCACTTAAATATTTCTATGTTGTTGGGGTGAAGTGAAGGTCACCCAGCAAGTCCTACCACCTTTGTGAAGCCTTCTCTGATTATTTTGGCCTCATAGTCTTTTCTTCTAAAATCATATAGTACTTAGAGTTTATTCTGCTCTATTTAGCACTTAATTGTATGTTCTCCTCGATTTGCTTCAGAATAGGAAGTATGCTTTCCACTTTTTTGTGTGACAATTTTTGGTTTAGAAGAAAAAAATCATATGACTCTATAAAAGGCATAAGTGATTAGTAAAATATTATGTACTTATAAAATACTTATATTTTAAGCAAGTATACCCATTGTCTTTTTCAACTGTTTTTCCTGTTCAGGATCATAGAAATAAAAATTAATCATAATCACATTTGTTGAATAATTAATATAAGACAGGTACTGCAGTAAATACTACATAGGAATTATTTTTATTTAACCATTATAACAATCATATTGTTCAGGTGATGAAACTGAGAAAAAGATTAAATAAAGTTAATGCCCTAGGACATTGAATTTAATTTGTATGTTGATTTTCATTAAAACACATATCTGTACTTTCTCCATTTACCTTTATATATTTTTCTTTGTTTTGCTCTGACAATGTTTTGGTCTATGGCAGTAGAACATACAAGCTAAGATTTTTGCCTTTGGTGGTATTATTGTTTGATAATATGCATGTACTGATTATTGGCTATACCTTTTATCCTTTATTGTAAATTTGAGTTCTAAAGAAACATATATGTATGCATTTTCTTTATAAAGCAAAAATGGTGGCCAAGATGATAAAGGAAATCAGGACTAGGGCATTTAAAAATATTGACCAGAGAGACATTCTTTATCTCTACTAGTCTATAATTTGACTACTATAGTTTTTTTTTCTGGTTGATATAGATTGGTAAATGATTTTGGGGAGATTCTAGTTGTGATGACAGAGTAAGTATCAGACTTATCCTCTAGCCATCAACAATTAAAAAAACTGGACAAAATATAAGTCAGAATATTGTCAAAAGAATGAATCAGTGTTTGGGATTCCAATAAGAATTGGTTATTGAGAAACAGAATACTAAAGAAGAAAGAGATATAGAAGAGGGGCCCCCTCAGTGTCTGTATAAAATTCTCCTTCAGTCCTTGGCCAGTTTCTAAGCTGCACATGAATACAGCATACTATGGACTTAAGAAGACAACAGTTGCTAAGATATTGATAGCTGAACAAATATTCTAGAAGTTACATAGCGGAAACATTGCAGACTGAACCCACAGAGTGACTAGATGAACATAAGGTTCAATAAAGGTCATTTCAGTGGTGTCCAATTCTTTGTGACCCCATGGACTGCTAAACACCAGGCTTCCCTGTTCATCCCCAACTCCTGGAGCCTGCTCAAACTCATGTCCATTGAGGCAGTAATGCCATCCAACCATTTCATCCTCTGTCCTCCGCTTCTCTTCCTGCCTTCAATCTTTCCCAGTGTCAGGGTCTTTTCCATTGAGTCAGTTCTTTGCATTAGGTGGCCAAAGTATTGAAATTTCAGCTTCAGCATCAGTCCTTCCAAAGAATATTCAGGACTGATTTCCTTTAGGNCCTCTGTCCTCCGCTTCTCTTCCTGCCTTCAATCTTTCCCAGTGTCAGGGTCTTTTCCATTGAGTCAGTTCTTTGCATTAGGTGGCCAAAGTATTGAAATTTCAGCTTCAGCATCAGTCCTTCCAAAGAATATTCAGGACTGATTTCCTTTAGGATGGACTGGTTGGAGCTCCTTGCAGTCCAAGCGAATCTTAAGAGTCTTCTCAAACACCACATTTCAAAGGCATCAATTCTTCTGCATTGTGCTCTCTTTATAGTCCAATTCACATCCATACATGACTAGTGGAAAAACCATAGCTTTGAGTAGACGGACCTTTGTCAGTAAAATAATGTCTCTGCTTTTTAATATGCTGTCTAGGTTATTCATAGCTTTTCTTCCAAGGAGCAAGCCTCTTTTGATTTCATGGCTACAATCACCATCTGTAGTGATTTTGGAGCCCAAGAAAATAATTCTGTCACTGTTTCCATTGTTTCCCCACTTATTATTTGCCATGAAATGATGGGGCCAGATGCCATGATCTTGGTTTTTTGAGTGATTGAGTTTTAAGCCAACTTTTTTACTCTTTTACTTTCATCAAGAGGCTCTTTAGTTCTTCTTCACCTTCTGCCATAAGGGTCGTGTCATCTGCATATCTGAGGTTATTGATATTTCTTCCGGCAACCTTGATTCCAGCTTGTGTTTCATCCAGTTCAGCATTTCTCATGATGTACTCTGCATATAAGTTAAATAAGCAGCGTGACAATATACATACTTGATGTACTCCTTTCCCAATTTGGGGCCAGTCTGTTGTTCCAAGTCCAGTTCTAACTGTTGCTTCTTGACCTGCATACAGATTTCTCAGGAGGCAGGTAAGGTGATCTGGTATTCCCATCTCTTGAAGAATTTCCCACATTTTGTGGTGATCCACACAGTCAAAGGCATTGGCATAGTCAGTAAAGCAGAAGTAGATGTTTTTCTGGAACTCTCTTGCTTTTTCAATGATCCAGTGGATGCTGGCAATTTGATCTCTGGTTCCTCTCCCTTTTCTAAATCCAACTTGAACATCTCAATGTTCACATATTATTGAAGCCTAGCTTGGAGAATTTTGAGCATTACTTTGCTAGCATGTGAGATGAATGCAATTGTGCGCTAGTTTGACCATTCTTTGGCATTGCCTTTCTTTGGGATTGGAATGAAAACTGACTTTTTCCAGTCCTGTGGAGTTTAAATATCAGTAAAGTCATTTGAAGGGGTTAAGGACAAGGTCCTAAGTGTAAGGGAAAAATCACTGTAATTTTTAAAGCAAGACTGACTATATCAAGATGATCAACTAATAATTTAACTGCCTGCCTAAACAAAACTTAAAATTCTATTTAGGAAGATAAGATAATCTAGACCCTCTATAGCATCTTATTTGCCATATGAAACAAAATTTCTTAACAGGATAATAAACGGAAAAAACTGAACCTTAATCAAAACTTGAAACAGTCAATAGAAGCAGATTATTAGATAGTCCAGGTATTTATGCTAGGAAACAATGATTTCAAAGTAACTATGATTAATATGTTAAAGAGGAACGAATGGACAAAATACCAAAACAAAGAAAAAAAAGATTGTACAGTCTTTGCATAGATATTAAAAAGCAAATGTATATTCTAGTATGCTGTACTGTGCTCAGTCACTTCAGTCATATCCAGCTCTTTGCGACCCCATGGACTGTAACCTGCCAAGGTATTCTGAGGCAAGAATACTGGAGTGGGTTTCCCATGCCCTTCTCCTAGGGACCTTCCTGACACAGGGATCGAACCCCCATCTCCTGAATTACAGGTAGATTCTTTACCAGTGAGCCCCTTTGGAAGCCTGTATTCTAATATATAGCACAATACAAAATCTATAATGAGTAACTCGTTGGATGAAGTTTTTAAAATGCATTAAATGGGTTTAACAACAGACACAACAAAGTAGAAGTCAAGATTTGTAAACTCAGAGATGTAATATTAATTTTTAAAAATGTAAACTTAAATATATATAGGAAAAAATAAATCTAAAAATTTTAAAACTGGTAAGGAGCATAAAAGAGAGATGCAACATAGTTTAAAGGTATAATCTGTATGTCTTTGATGTGTCAGAAGGAGAGGAGAGAATGAAAATGGTACAGAAGCACTACTTAAATAATGCTTGAGCATTTCCTGTATGTGAAGAATTGTATCAATCCACAGATTTTTGGAAGATCAGTAGGTATTGGAATCCCCTGAGGCTTTGGCTAAATATTAACTGTTCATGCATAGGGTGAAAAAAATCCATGAGGTCAGGCAAAAAACAACTTCTGAGGCACAGAAGCTGAGCACAATTGCCAGAATTCACGTAAGGAAGGGAGATAGACGGTCAAGTTCCTACTTGTAAGATGGGAAAGACCCCACTGAACTCCTGAAATATTCAGTAGAACTGCCAGAAGAGTCGTGTCCGACTCTTTGTGACCCCATGGACTATAGCCTACCAGGCTCCTCGGTCCATGGAATTCTTCAGGCAAGAATACTGAAGTGGGTTGCCATTTACTTCTCCAGGGGATCTTCCTAACTCAGGGATCAAACCCAGGTTTCCTGCATTGTAGGCAGATGCTTTACCATCTGAGCTACCGGGGAAGCCCTCCAGAAGAGTAGAGACTCTAAAGTTTAACCACAGCTGGTCTTTAGCATTGAAAACCTGAGACCTCATCTCACCATTAGGACCAGAGCAATGTTTGGCAGGGGCTTCCCAGACGACTCAGTGGTAAAGAATCTACCTGCCAGTGCAGGAGACACAGAAGACACAGGTTCGACCCCTGGGTTGGAAAGATCCCCTGGAGAAGGGGATGGCAACCCACTCCAGTATTCTTGCCTGGAAAATCCATGGACAGAGGAGCCTGGCAGGGCTACAGTTCAGGGGATCACAAAGATGATTTCTAATCCCTACATAAGTATGTATGCCAACAAACGTCCAAATTTCAAAGTGAAAGAAAAGAAATGGAACTGTTTGCTTCAACAAAAGTCGCTCTTTAAAGAAATTCATAAAGAAGAGAGACTGTGAATGGTTAAAGATGCATATTATAAAGCCTGAAGTAACACTACATATATAAAACAGGGAGCTGCAGCTAATAAGCCAAAAATAGAGTTAAATAGGTTCATAAAAATATTCAGATAATTCAAAAGAAGGCATAAAAGTTGGAAAATAAGAGATTAGATGAAAAGAAAGCTAAGATCTAAGTAATCAAATTAAATCCAACCAATTCTGCTATTTATATTGTACCAATACTGTGAATAAATGGCAGAGAATGATTATTTTGGATAACTGGAGTTATTCAGCCATATTATATAAACGCAGATAGGTTAAAAGTAACAGGAAAGAATAAAGATACACTATGTAAACACTAATCATAATAAAATTGAGTTTCCATATTAATATCAGGTAAAGTAATCTCAGAAGAAGGAGCATTCTAGGGATAAAGATTGATATTTTATATTGATAAAATGACCAATTTATCGAGGATATATTGTAGTCTTAACCATGGCTACATTCAGCAATGTGTGAACAAAATTTTAAATTCATAAAAAAGAAACTGAGGACTGCAAAGATAAACAAATTCACAATTGCAACTAGTTAACACTCCTTCAGTAACTGATAAAATAAGTAAAGAGAATATCAGTAAGGATACTGAAGGCTTGAACAGCAGTATCAAATAATTTTACTTAATTGGCATTTATAGTTCCAGTGTAAACAGAACATTCACTAAGCGAGAGCATATTCTGGACCATACAACAAGTCTCAATAAATTCAAAAGGAGTAAAATCATATGACTATTTTGCCATCTGCAACAGAAGTAAATTGGAAATCAGTAACAGACACACTTATATAGCTATAGTGCATCATCTTTTTTTAAATATAAGGCTGGACTTAATTTGTTATTATATTAAATTTTGTGTGTGTTTATGTGAGATACTGTTCTACAGTTTTCTGTTCTTGTTTTGTCTTTGCCTTTGATTTTTCTGAGTAATGTTGATTTCATAAATAAGTTTATAAATATTTTCCCCCATCTATTTTGTGAAAGATTTTGTTTAGAATTGGTTTAATTTCTTCAACAAATACTGGATAGAATTTACTAGGGAAATAATCAAGGATTGGAATTTCTTTGTGAAAGATTTTTAAATACAAATTAAATTTCTTTATTAGAAATAAGTTCATTCAGTGTGTGTATATGTGTGTGTACATCTGTGTGTACATGTGATCATCTCAATAGATGCAGAGGAAGCATTTAATTGAAAACCCTTTCATGAAAAAGAGACTTTAGGTAGACTAATCTAGTCTTATCTAATTTGAAAAAGGGTATCTATGAAAAACTTAATACTAATATTTTACTTAATGGCAAAAGACTGAAAAAGGCAAGGTTGGAACAAGGCAAGGTATGTTTCATCTTACCATTTCAATTTAGTATCCTGTTGGAACTAGTAAGTGCAATATGGCAAGTAAAAGAAATAAAAAGCATATTAAAACAGGGAGAAATTAAACTTTTTTCTTTTTTTAAAAGATCACACTGTCTTTTTATTCTTACAATATATTTACTGAAAAAATAAGGAAACCATAAGAAAAAGACTCACAAATTGGACTACATAAAAAATTAAAATTTCTGCATTACCAAATATGCAGTACACAAAGTGACAAAAATCAAGTNTTTTTAAAAGATCACACTGTCTTTTTATTCTTACAATATATTTACTGAAAAAATAAGGAAACCATAAGAAAAAGACTCACAAATTGGACTACATAAAAAATTAAAATTTCTGCATTACCAAATATGCAGTACACAAAGTGACAAAAATCAAGTCACAAAATCAAATATTTGCAGTGCATAAAACCAACAACAGCAACAACAAAAATACCCACTGTTGTCTATGTAGAAAATCCTAAGAGATCTACAAAAAAAGATACTAGAACTAATAGTTTAGCAAGATCATAGAATACAAAGTCACTATGCAAAACAATCCCTGGTGGCTCCGAGGTTAAAGCGTCTGCCTCCAATGCGGGAGACCTGGGTTCAATCCCTGGGTCGGGCAGATCCCCTGGAGAAGGAAATGGCAAACCACTCCAGTGTTCTTGCTTGGAGAATCCCATGGACTGAGGAGCTTGGTGGGCTGCAGTCCACGGGCTGTCTCTTATACACATCTGGCAGTACTGCTCAAAATGACAGGGATGGTTAAAGCGTCTGCCTCCAATGCGGGAGACCTGGGTTCAATCCCTGGGTCGGGCAGATCCCCTGGAGAAGGAAATGGCAAACCACTCCAGTGTTCTTGCTTGGAGAATCCCATGGACTGAGGAGCTTGGTGGGCTGCAGTCCACGGGGTCACAAAGAGTCGGACACGACTGAGTGACTTTACTTACTTACTTACTTATGCAAAACAATTCTATTTCTAGGTACTAATAATGAAATAATTAGAATCTGACATTAAAAAAAAACAATTAAATAGCATCAAAAAACTGGAAGTACTTTGTAATAGGCAAAATATGTACAAAACTTATATACTCAAAACTGCAAAACATTATTAGCAAAATTAAAAATCTAAGTGGAAGCGTATACTATGTTTATGAATGCAATATTGTTAAAATGTCAGTTCTCCCATTACTAATCTGTGGCAATTCTTCTCCAGGCTTCTGAGTGAGAATTAAGCCTTAATGCTCTAAGCCATCCATTATATATAATAAATTAATATTTCTTATATTCATGTAAAATCATACTAGCTATGCCAATCTAGAGGAAATTGAGTATAAATGTTAACAAGCTGATTTCAAGATTTATATGAAAATTGAAAGGACCTAAAATAAAGACTATCATGAAAAAGAAGAATAATGTTCGGAGAACTTTATGCTGCCTGATTTCTATATCTACTCTAAAGTTTGGGCTATTAAAGGCAGTGAAGTATTGGCATAAAGATAGACCAGATCAATGGACCTGAATAGAAAGTCTCAAAATAGACCTAAATGTAGTGGTCACTTGATTTTCAACAGAGGTGTCTATGCAGTGGGAGAAAGATGAGTCTTCTCAATAGATGTGTTCAAGCAATCCAATATTTGAATTGACAAGAAAATTAGTACTGACATCTATCCCACACTATTAATTAAAATGGATTATACAGCTAAATGTGAAAGCAAATATAGTAAACTGTCTAAAAGATGTGTGAGAATATCTTCAAGACTTTGATTTAAGCGAAAATTTCTTAGACAAGCCATAAAGGGTATTAGCCATAAAAAGAAAAGTTAATACTTTATCAAAATCATACATTTCTGATCATCAAAAAATAACACCATTAAGAAAGCAAAAAGGCAAGCCAAAGAACATGTAAGAATATTTTCAGTACTTGGAACAAATCAGTCATCCAGAAAATACAAAGACCTTGTACAAATCTCTAAGGAAATGTTAGTTCACACTTTCACCCACCCCCACTGTGGACAATAAACTTAACTGGTACTTTACAAAAGAGGATATACATTTGCCCAATAGGCCCATGAAAATATGCTTTTAATAGACTTACTCAAAAGGGACTGTAGATTGAAACTGCAATAAATGCTACTATATGCTGGTAAAATAGGAGGAATTAAAAAGACTTATAATACCAAGTTGGAGAAGGCAATGGCACCCCACTCCAGCACTCTTGCCTGGAAAATCCCATGGATGAAGGAGCCTGGTGGGCCGCAGTCCATGGGGTCGCTAAAAGTCGGATACGACTGAGCAACTTCACTTTCACTTTTCACTTTCACACATTGGAGAAGGAAATGGCAACCCACTCCAGTGTTCTTGCCTGGAGAATCCCAGGGACGGGGGAGCCTCATGGGCTGCCGTCTATGGGGTCGCACAGAGTTGGACACGACTGAAGCGACTCAGCAGCAGCAGCATAATACCAAGTGTTAAAGAAGATACAGAACAACTCTCAACACATGGCTAGTAGGAGAATGAAATAATACAATCACTCTGAAGAACTTTGACAGTTTCTAATAAAATTAAGCATACCACTAACAAACTATGATCCAGCAGTTTCACTCCTAGGTATTTTTCCAAGGAAAACAAATAGTTCCACCTGAAAGACTATTCATGGGGCTTCCCTGGTGTAGAAGATACAGAACAACTCTCAACACATGGCTAGTAGGAGAATGAAATAATACAATCACTCTGAAGAACTTTGACAGTTTCTAATAAAATTAAGCATACCACTAACAAACTATGATCCAGCAGTTTCACTCCTAGGTATTTTTCCAAGGAAAACAAATAGTTCCACCTGAAAGACTATTCATGGGGCTTCCCTGGTGGTCCAGTGGTTAAGAATCCACCTGCCAGTGCAGGGGCACAGGCTTGATCCCTGCTCTGGGAAGATCCCACTTGCCACGGAGCAGCTAATCCTGTGTGCTACAAGAACTGAACCGGAGCTCCAAAGCCCGCAAGTCACAACCACTGAGCCCTCATTTCACAACTGCTGAAGCCTGTGCGCCCTAGAGCCTGTGCTCCACAGTAAGAGAAACCACTGCAATGAGAAGCCCGAGCACCGCACCGAGGAGTAGCCCCCACAGCTAGAGGAAGCGCATGCGTAGCCATGAAGACCAGGTATAGCCAGTAATAATACGTAAAGAAATCTCACAAACAAAGGGCACTCCTTCACATATATCATAGCAATCTTTTAAAAGACAATTCATAATAGTGCCTCAGTTCAGTTCAGCACAGTTCAGTCGCTAAGTCGTGTCTGACTCTTTGCAACCCCATGAATCGCAGCATGCCAGGCCTCCCTGTCCATCACCATCTCCCGGAGTTCACTCAGACTCATGTCCATCGAGTCCGCGATGCCATCCAGCCATCTCATCCTCTGTCGTCCCCCTCTCCTCCCGCCCCCAATCCCTCCCAGCATCAGAGTCTTTTCCAATGAGTCAACTCTTCGCATGAGGTGGCAAAAGTACTGGAGTTTCAGCTTTAGCATCATTCCTTCCAAAGAAATCCCAGGGCTGATCTCCTTCAGAATGGACTGGTTGGATTTCCTTGCAGTTCAAGGGACTCTCAAGAGTCTTCTCCAACACCACAGTTCAAAAGCATCAATTCTTTGGCTCTCAGCTTTCTTCACAGTCCAACTCTCACAT
>SJYX01000066.1:225555-249266 GCA_006410675.1 Oreotragus oreotragus
GGCTTACATTGACATGAATCTGCCACGGGTGTACACGAACTCCCAAACATGAACCCCCCTCCCACCTCCCACCCCATATCATCCCTCCGGATCATCCCCATACACCAGCCCCAAGCATCCTGCATCCTGCATTGAACATAGACTGGCGATTCGTTTCTTACATGATAGTATACATATTTCAATGCTATTCTCCCAAATCATCCCACCCTCTCCCTCTCCCTCTCCCTCAGAGTCCAACAGTCCGCTCTACACATCTGTGTCTCTTTTGCTGTCTTGCATACAGGGTCCTCATTACCATCTTTCTAAATTCCATATATATGTGTTAGTATACTGTAATGGTGTTTTCCTTTCTGGCTTACTTCACTCTGTATAATCGGTTCCAGTTTCATCCATCTTATTAGAACTGATTCAAATATATTCTTTTTAATGGCTGAGTAATACTCCATTGTGTATATGTACCACAGCTTTCTTATCCATTCATCCGCTGATGGACATCTAGGTATTTGTTCAATTTAAAGCCTGCTACTTTTGTAGAAGGGGCTTCCCTGGTGGCTCAGTGGTAAAGAATCTGCCTGCCAGTAGAAAGGGGTACAGTCTCTGGGTTCTGAAGATCCCCTGGAGAAGGAAATGGCAACTCACTCTAGTATTCTTGCCTGGGAAATCCCATGGACAGAGAAGCATGGAGGGCTGTAGTCCATGAGGTCGCAAAAGAGTCAGACGTAACTTAGCGGCTAGACAACAGCAACAGCTTTTGTAGAAGGCCCTGGCCCAGAGAAATATGTGGAAAAAAAAATATATATATATATATGTGTGTGTATATATATATATATGAAAACTATAGTCAGAATCTGGCATAATAGCAAAAGGAAAAAAATACATAAACCATCAAGAACAGAAGAATGGACAGATGGATTATGGTGTAGTCCTAAAATGGGATACTGTGGAATAATTAAAGGAATAAACTACAACCACATGTATTTCATTGAAAAAAAAGATTCACATTCATAACATTGAGAGCAAGTTGTAGAAGGATATCCTGTGTAGTAATAGAAAGTTCCAAATACATAAAATAAGATGTTGTTTCTTATTATATACTTGTCATATAGTATTTTTATAATACAAATGGTATACTTAACACAAGAAATGGTCACCTCTGGGGAGAGGGAAGAAAATGATTTAAAGAGGCCATATAGGGGTGTTAACTATATTTCTTATGTTTAGTGGATATGTGTGCTTATCATAAAATTGTATATTTTTTTGGTATAACTGAAATACTATATTATTTCAAAAAAGAAGGATCCACTGAGTAATATGAAGAGTCAGACTTTTAAAAACTTATCAGGCTTTCCAGACCAGATGAGAAATAGCAGAAATAAAATGAATATACATCTGGGGAAGAAATGGATATGTCCTCCATACTGTATAACTCAGACCTGGGACTAAAATATAATTCACTAGTGTAAAAATGAATCTTTTAAAGAAATAGCAAATTGCTAATTTTAATATCAGTGTTTTGAAAATTAGAATGTGTGCTCATAAACTTCAGTGCTTATTTTTTTGAGAAAATTTACCCTTTTATTAATTTTTTCAGAAAACTTTTTTGTTTTAAACCATTCTTTTCATTTTATATGTGTTAAATCATAAAGTAGTGAACACTTTGGTTTCTAGATAAGTTAGGAAATTGTTTTCATTTGTTCTTTAAGAACTGCAATAGTTTTGAAGAGATTGCTGAAATTTATTCTCTCTGGAAACATTCCTTCTCAGTTTAATTAAGATTTTGAGTATTGTTTATCTATTGTTGATTTAGGGGAAAGAACACTTTGTGAATGCAGAGCTGGGCTTTATGAATTTTAGCTGAGTATTATAGTGACATGACTAATGGTAATGGAGCTAATATTTAAGATGTTTGCCATCAGGTGCTATTAATTTCAAAATTATTTGAAAGGAAGGGTTATCATGATGGAGAGAACCTTTAAAGAATTTTCCAATTGAAAAATAAATGATTTTAATTTTTGTTGGAATTTCATTTTAATTCATCAACCTTATGATTTGCTTTTCTTGTATTTCAGGGAAAGGTGGCCCAGACAGCATGTATGTCAGCTTGCAAGCATTTAGCCACATCTTTGATGCAACTTTTACTGGAAGCTGAAGTAAGGCAGCTCACCTTGGGAGCATTACAGCAGTTCAACTTGGATGTCAGAGAATGTGAACGTAAGACAGTAAACCATCTCTGTTTATTTGTTTTACCTGCCTACTCACTTCTGCAGGAAAAAAGTTTTAGGTCTGTGGGGTTTTGGTCCTAATGGAGTCAAAGAATATCTAAGTGACAGAAATAATTTGTAGATCTAAAAGTAAGAGTCTGTCAGCAAGCTAATTTGAACATCCAAAAGTGCGTAGACCCACATACAGGAACAAGACCCCTGGCCACGTGGAAGTCTAGAGGGGAATACAAGGCAGACATGCATTTCATACACATCAAAAGAAACCTGATTAGGTCATAGACTTCAAAAGAATGCAGTTCTCAACTATTTGCTTTTTATCTTGTAATTTAAAATTATTTTTTCATCTTATGTGCAAACTGTTCTTAGTCTAAAAAACGAATGGAGTATGCATATATCAGTCAGAAATGCTTTCTATGACAGGTAGAAACAGAAAACCTTAGAGTAGTTAAATAGGTTTTGATTTTCTCAGAGACAGTGGATTGCTGTACTAATTTAGTTGTTCAGTGATGTCATCAAGGGCCCAGGCTCTTTTGTTCCCTCTCCTCTGTCATACTTAGGAATTTTCCTCCTCACATATATTATAGTCAGAAAGGACTCACATTCAATGGACAAAAAAAGTGCCAAGATCACCTAGTCTTTTTTATTTAAAAAATTAAAATCTTTTCAGTAAACCCCTAACAAACTTTCCTGTATGTCTCGTTGATCAAAATATAATTGTATAATATTGAAGAAGTGAATGAGTCTTATTTTCATGTGTAAATAGTAGATTTATCACAGTCCAGATTCTAATCTAGTTTCATAAATAAATTATTCATTAAGTGCAAAATATATATATAATTATATGATCACCTCCAGCTCTCAGGGAGGCTAGGGGATTGAGTATCTGGCAGAGTGAAAGAGCATCATTCCTGACATAGTTCATTTATCATGAATCATCTACTTGGAATTAAACGTGAAATCAGGCTTTGGTTAGCAAAGAAGGAAGGGATGAAAAGTGTTGTAGTGTTCACTGTGCCATTGGTGAGAAACGAAAATGAACTAAAATGATATGACTTCTGGAAACTTGTTTCTAGAAAAATTAAAATAGGGAAAATTTACGTAAGTGTACTAATACTTCTGCCTCACCTTTTTATTTTCCTACTGCTTATTGGTTTCCTTTGGTGTACTCTTTTTTTTTTTTAATGTGCCATGCAACAGCAGGATCTTAGTTCTCCAACCGAGTATTGTTCCTGGGTTCCCTGCAGTGGAAGCGTGGAGTCCTGACCACTGGACTGCCAGGGAATTCCAACTTTTGGTTGATTTTTAATGGCCGGAAATTAAGGCTATGCTATTTTTAATTAATTAAATAAGACTTCCAGTTCCAGCATCACAGTGTAACAACTATCAAAGTCACCCTTTTGCCATAAACAGCTCTAAAACTGGATTAAGTGTATGAAGCAACCTTTTTCACGCATTAAACAGCAGACAGCACACGACTATGATCCTTCAAAGGGGAGGTGCACAAGATAACCTTGACATTTGCTCTTGTTTTCTGTCTAAGGGCACTATCCAGACATAGCACAGAAAAGTAGAACCCCTTTTAAAAGCTATGTTTTATATAGGAAAATACCCAGAGATTGGGACAGCTTAGCTTAGGTTTATGGATCAAGGTACCATAAAGCAAGGAGTTGTTTAGAGATATAGCTCTAGAAATATGCATTGGAGATCCCTTGAGTCTTTGATCAAAAACTAATTTGCCATGTGTGGTGTAAAACTCTGGGAGGCTTAGCATAGAATAGCCACTAAGGAGCTATGAGCTGAATAGGAATGCCAGATGTCACAGAGTGCTAGGAAGCCCTGGAATTCTGACCAACCAGAGTGGAAAGACCACCTTAACATATTGTGCATTCAGTAATACTCTTGAAAGTTAGGCATTAAGAATACTTTTCAAGCTCTGGAGTAAGAACTAATCTTGATCCACACTAATAAAGCCTAATAATAAGACTTGACAAGATGAAGGTAATCTGCCAGTAAAATGACTGCCTGCCAAAACATTCAAGAGTCTTTGAAGGAAGAGGAACATGAAAAAGTTTTCAGATTCCCACCATCTAGCATCTACAATTTCACATCAAAAAACTAAAATTTGGGACTTCCCTGGTAGTACAGTGGATAAGAATCTACCTGCCAATGCAGGAACATAGGTTCACTTCCTGATCCAGGAAGATTCCAAATTCTGCTGAGCAACTAAAAGCCTGTAAACTACAACTAATGAAGCCCATGCGCCCTAGAACCAGCAGGCTGCAGCTGCTGAGCCTGTGTGCCGAAAGCCTGTGCACAAGAGAAGCCCCTGCAGTGAGAAGCCCACTCACTGCAACTGGAGATTAGCCCCCGCTCTCTGCAAGTAGAGAAAACCTGTGTGCAGCAAGGAAGACCCAGTGCAACCAGAAAATAAGATAAACATTAAAAATTTTAAAACCCTAAAATATGACAAACAAATATGTAGGGAAACATGACCCATAACAAGAAAAAATGAAAAATAGAAATAGGTCCATTGATAATACAAGTGTTAAAAATAGTGGACAGGGCCTTTAGAAAACAGAATATAGTCAGTAATACAAAGGAAAAGGTGGAATGACTGTAGCTGAAATCTTTTCCAGATTTGATTTTAAAAAGTGTTAACTCACTGATTTAAAAAGCTTAACAAATTTTTAGCAAGATAAACGTATAGCCACACCCAGGCACATTATGGTCAGACCACTAAAAATAGCAATAAAAGAGAAAATTTTCAAAGCAGAAGAAAATACACATTACGTAATAAAGAACAATGATAAGAATTGGAAACAATGCAATCCAGAAAGCAGTAGAAGAACATCTTTACAATACTGAAAGAAAAAGAAAAAGTCTATTAACCTTAACTCAAAAATTCTTTTTCTTGTGAAAAATATCCTTCAAAGATAAAGGTAAAATATAGACTTTTTCAAATATGGAAGTTGAAAAAATTTGTCACCAGAAGATCACCACATTTAAAAGTTGTGTTTTCAAGTTGGAAGGAAATTATACTACCTGTGACCCCAGCTCTGCAGTGAAGACAACGTTGTTCAAAGATGCAAACCTCACATCTTTTTGTGGAATCTTGACACTACTAAGAGTTGACATCTGTTAGACTGAAGCGACTTAGCAGCAGCAGCAGCAGCAGAGGGAAGTGCACAGTATTGTATGCATCAAAATTATTTAATTGAAAAAATAATCAACATCTAATTCCCCTTCTCTTGAATCTGGGCAAGCTTCTGACTTGATTGTAACCCACAGAATGTGGCAACAGTGGCTTTTGTGGCTGGATCATAAAGACAATGCAACCTCCATGTTCTTAGCTGCTGTATAACAAGTCCCTCTACCCTGAGGTGTCCACGCTGTGAGGAAGCCTAAGCCAGCTCGTGTGGACAGACCACGAGGAGGACCTCTGGTGTATGACATATAAAATTGTATGCTGTTGCACTCCTTCAAATAGTGCTAGATTTTGTTCTGACCTGGAATTGCATTACTGGTTGGATCCTTTTGAGATTTGTTTTTCCTTTATATTGGGTCTAGAGCAACCTTTTGTCTCAGTCAGATTTAACCCCAAATCTAAAGCAATGCCCTTTGAAATATTCAACCTCATTACCCAAAATATCTGAAGATATTTCAACTCTGGCTGGTGGAAACCCAAAGTATGCCTGGCTATATAAGAACTCCCCAAATTATTCGGCCATTTCTTTCTCATCATTCTCTCCCCAGCCTTGGGTAGTTTCTTCTCATACGTGTACATATTAATCTTCAGCCAGATATTCAGTGGGACTCTTTTATAGTTTTCCTCTTGCAGCTCTCTCCACATGATCATTGGCACTGCAAATACTAGTTGCCTTGGCATCCTGGACTACAGTCTCTGACTTTTGAACTCAGACTAGCATGTTTGTTTGGGTTCCCTCCCTCCCTTTGCCCACTATGCATCATACCTAGAAACTGCTGCTAGACATGCTCACCTGGTTTGTTTTCTTTCTGTCAGGGATCACGGCCCTGCATTGATTGCTATCTAATATCTAAAACCAATCTTTCAGATGCTCTGGCCAGTTTTCCAGGCTTTTGTGTGTGTATACGTGTGCACTATGCCAAAGCCTTTGACTGTGTGGATCAGAATAAACTGTGGAAAATTCTGAAAGAGATGGGAATACCAGACCACCTGACCAGCCTCTTAAGAAACCTATATGCAGGTCAGGAAGCAACAGTTAGAACTGGACATAGAACAACAGACTGGTTCTAAATAGGAAAAGGAGTACATCAAGGCTGTATATTGTCACCCTGCTTATTTAACTTATATGCATGAGAAACGCTGGGCTGGAAGAAGCACAAGCTGGAAGCAAGATTGCCGGGAGAAATATCAGTAACCTCAGATATGCAGATGACACCACCTTTATGGCAGAAAGTGAAGAGGAACTAAAAAGCCTCTTGATGAAAGTGAAAGAGGAGAGTGAAAAAGTTGGCTTAAAGCTCAACATTCAGAAAACGAAGATCATGGCATCCAGTCCCATCACTTCATGGCAGATAGATGGGGAAACAGTGGAAACAATGTCCAACTTTATTTTTGGGGGCTCCAAAATCACTGCAGATGGTGATTGCAGCCATGAAATTAAAAGACGCTTACTCCTTGGAATGAAAGTTATGACCAACCTAGATAGCATATTAAAAAGCAGAGATATTACTTTGCCAACAAAGGTCCCTCTAGTCAAGGCTATGGTTTTTCCTGTGGTCATGTATGGATGTGAGAGTTGGACTGTGAAGAAAGCTGAGCACTGAAGAATTGATGCTTTTGAACTGTGGTGTTGGAGAAGACTCTTGAGAGTCCCTTGAACTGCAAGGAGATCCAGCCAGTCCATCCTAAAGGAGATCAGTCCTGGGTGTTCATTGGAAGGACTTATGCTGAAGCTGAAACTCCAGTACTTTGGCCACCTCATGTGAAGAGCTGACTCATTGGAAAAGACCCTGATGCTGGGAGGGATTGGGGGCAGGAGGAGAAGGGGATGACAGAGGATGAGATGGCTGGATGGCATCACCGACTCGATGGTCATAACTTTGAGTGAACTCTGGGAGTTGATGCTGGACGGGGAGGCCTGGCCTGCTGCGATTCATGGCGTCGCAAAGAGTCGGACATGACTGAGCGACTGAACTGAACTTAACTGATGGGTGCAGTGAGAAGATGAGTCTTCTTCCAATTACTCCTTCATGAAATTAGGTGAATTCCATCATGACATTAAGTGAATTCCATGGTGGAATTAAGTGAATATCTTTTCAAGGTTTTACTTTTTAATTTATATATTTTTGGAAGTAATATCTGCTTTTTTAAATTTCCAGAGTAAAAAAGTACAAAAAATTATCATAATCTCATCATTCAAAAATAAGTACAATTCCAGGGATTGCATCCAGGCATGATAACATCCAGCTGCTGCTGCTGCTAAGTCCAACTCTGTGTGACCCCATAGACGGCAGCCCACCAGGCTTCCCCTTCCCTGGGATTCTCCAGGCAAGAACACTGGAGTGGGNTCATAATCTCATCATTCAAAAATAAGTACAATTCCAGGGATTGCATCCAGGCATGATAACATCCAGCTGCTGCTGCTGCTAAGTCCAACTCTGTGTGACCCCATAGACGGCAGCCCACCAGGCTTCCCCTTCCCTGGGATTCTCCAGGCAAGAACACTGGAGTGGGTTGCTATTTCCTTCTCCGATGCACAAAAGTGAAGAGTGAAAGTGAAGTCACTTAGTCGTGTCCGACTCTCAGCAACCCCATGGACTGAAGCCTGCCAGGCCCCTCCATCCATGGGATTTTCCAGGCAAAAGAGTGCTGGAGTGGGGTGCCATTGCCTCCTCTGATAACATCCAGCATCCAAAGAATTTTTTCTAGAAGTCTTTCACTGGATTCCTTGCATCTAGTTAGCCAAAATTGTTTCACTGCTTCTGTCTTAACCAATTATTCCCCAGGAGAATGAAAACATGATTGGATAAACCAATCAAAATTGATTCTTAATGTTAAATATGAAGTTATCCTTTTCTGAATCTTGAGGAATAGCAGAACCTCATTGTGATATAAATAAAAGGGAGAAAAACAACCAATTGTTGCTGCTATTGTTCAGTCACTAAGTTGTGTCTGACTCTTTCTGCGGCACTCCAGCCTCCTCTGTTCTTGAGTGTCTCCCAGAGTTTGCTCAGCTTCGTGTCCATTGAGTCCAGTGATGCTATCTAACCATTTCATCCTCTATCACCCTTTTCTCCTTTTGCCTTCAGTCTTTCCCAGCATTAGGATCTTTTCCAACGAGTTGGTTCTTTGAATCAATCGGCCAAAGTATTGAAGCTTCAGCTTCACCATCAGTACTTCCAATGAATATTCAGGGTTGCTTTCCTTTAGGATTGACTGGTTAATCCTTTTCTCCTTTTGCCTTCAGTCTTTCCCAGCATTAGGATCTTTTCCAACGAGTTGGTTCTTTGAATCAATCGGCCAAAGTATTGAAGCTTCAGCTTCACCATCAGTACTTCCAATGAATATTCAGGGTTGCTTTCCTTTAGGATTGACTGGTTAAATCTCCTTGCTGTCCAAGGGACTCTCAAGAGTCTTCTCCAACACCATAGTTCAAAAGCATCAGTTCTTTATGGTCCAGGTCTCACAGCCATACATGACAGCTGGAAACACTATAGCTTTGACTATGCAGACTTTTGTCAGCAAAGTGCTGTCTATGCTTTTTCATGCACCGTCTAGGTTTGTGATAGCTTTCCTTCCAAGGAGCAAATGTCTTTTACTTTTATGGCTGCAGTCACCGTCCATGGTGATTTTGGAGCCCACGAAAATAGAGTCTGTCACTGCTTCCACGTTTTCTTCTTCTACTTGCCGTGAAGTGGTAGGACGGGATGCCGTGATCTTAGTTTTTTTTAACGCTGAGTTTCAAGCCAGCTTTTTCACTCTCCTCTTTCACCCTCATCAAGAGGCTCTTTACTTCCTCTTCACTTTCTGCCATTAGAGNCTACTTGCCGTGAAGTGGTAGGACGGGATGCCGTGATCTTAGTTTTTTTTAACGCTGAGTTTCAAGCCAGCTTTTTCACTCTCCTCTTTCACCCTCATCAAGAGGCTCTTTACTTCCTCTTCACTTTCTGCCATTAGAGTGATACCATGTGCATATCTGAGGTTATTGATGTTTCTCCCAGCAATCTTGATTCTAGCTTGAGCTTCATCCAGCCTGGCATTTTGCATGATGTACTCTGAATATAATTTAAATAAACAACTAGTACCATTAATTGAATAGGAAACTCTGATGAATGATTGGGAATGACTTGTGACTGCATTTTTTTTTTTTTTTTTTGTGACTGCATTTTTGATAGAGCTAAAAGGTAAAGAGGGATGAAAGGTGATAAGCTAAAATATATTAACCTCGAGGAGGAGGAGCACTGAGAGAATAAGGAGAATGCCCATCTTATAGCCCAATTCTGAAATTCATTTTATATGGAAGAATGAACAGTTTCTATTTAGACAATTTATAGGTGAATTGGTATCCTTAGTAGAGAGTCATATTTCAGTTAATATTGAGGAAGAGACCATTTAATGAAAAGGTGGAAACTGTGCAAATAGTTTGTTAATTTTGCAAAAGGAGTTCCAGGGGCCAGTGTCTTATCTGAAAAGCCATTCAGTATCTGTAATAGCCTTTTGTAACTGGGATCAGCTTGAAGCTAACATTTGTAAAGCATGACAGTGCCTCTAATAACCCTATTACCACTGAAATTTTTTCTCCATGTATTGAAGAGCCTCTAAGGTTCATTGATTTAGAATTTAATGTTTCATTTCTGATTGGCATTAATTTGTCTGTCAAAAAACTTTTCATGGACATTTATTTTAATTTAAAAGAAAGAATTCTATGTCTTTTGCTATACCATCCCCCTCATTTTCTTCTTTAGATGCTCAGTGGTCTATAAAAAATCTTAAAGAAATGATACATAAGATTCACATAACTATACAGAGGCGTATTAAAGCAACTCCAAATGACAAGATAATTAACACTTACATCTTTCTACCCAGTGGTGTGTACGTGAGGTTTTTTTGCTATTGTCTGTGAGTCCTTGGAAGAACTGTGTATAGGTCTTAAATAAAACTTTGGACAAGATAGAATGTGACTGTATCTTTAATGTTTGACTCTGAGGCCTGGCCTGCCACTTTGTTAGATTCAAATACTTAGACGATAACCGATTAGTATAGTGTAGTCATTAAGAACTCAGATTTGAGAGTCCCCTCAGTTAGATGGACTCAAGTTGCCACTCCTTTTAGTGTGGTCGTGTATAAGTTATTTAACCTCTTACAGCTCCATTTATGAAATAGGAATGAGTTCAGAATTAAATGAGATAATGCATGAAAGAATTTGAACATTACTGGCAAAATATTAAATTTGCAGTAAGGAATAACTTCTCCTATTGTTATCATTGTCAGCAGCCACAGCTGTTAATAAACATCCAGCAACTCTCAGAAGGTCCTTTGCAGAGCTTTGTCTGTAGTTTGTGAATCAGTTAGGTTTGGAGATGCCCTTTTATTTGATTTATGTTGTGCTTTTTTGTAGCTATCTGTCAAGCTTCCATATTTATTTGGACAGTTATCATCCAGAACTGATAATTTTCTAATTCTTAGCTTATGCTTTTGCATGAAATCAATTAGTTAGCTCAGATGTTTACTAGAGATGGTGTCTACTGCTTTGGATTCCACCATCTAGGAATGTTGTTGATTTCTTACTGACAGACTCTCAAACCAAGTACCTTTTAGGTGACAATTATTAGGTCTTAGGAGATATGAAGAAAATATTCCTTTTCCTTTAAAAATTGACAGTAACCTCTCGGTATTTCTTCTCTGAGTTTCATCTTATAGTCTCCGTATGTCTTATATATAGTTTTGGATATTGGAACACTGAATCCCAACAGAGAAACTGGATTTTGAATACTAGCAGGTCTTGATCACCTAATGCTTACCTCCTTGATCAAACCTGGGCTATTGTAACTTTCATGTACTAGGATGTTCAGTCTGTATGTGGCTTTGGAATTTCCAAACCTTTTACTTTGTATATTCTAAAAATATGGAGGTCTAGGTTCATATTCAGGCTGAACTACTTGTTAACAGCACTAATTCAGTAATTTGTTCATTTATTCATCAAGTTCATGTGAAGCCCCTATTCCATGCAAAGTACCGTGCTGGAGGCTTGAAACAAAATGGGAAGCCACTGACGTTAAATAAGAGAGTAATGAACCTGAATTGATTAGATATGTGGTTTGAAAAGGAACTCTCCAATTTATCAGGAGCCTCAGAGATCTGTTGTAAGGCTGTTGCAGTAATCCATGATAAGAGATAATTTGGAAGCTTCAGCATATTTATGCATCATAATTCAAGCCATTGGAGTGAATGAAGCAACTCATCTAACCTCTCTGAGTCCATCAGTAAATTGGAAATGCTAATCCCTGTATATTTTTCTCACAGTATTGTTAAGTCAAATGTGATACTATACATAAAATCATTTGTATACAGCCATGGAAATTTTATTTATTATAACTGTCATTTCTTTATCCATATACTTTCATATGTTTTTGTCTTGTTTTCTTTCCCACTTCCACAGTTACATGATTTATAACGTTAAATATTTTCAGATTTTAACAATCTAGTCACGTTCCTAAATTATTTGAAAGATAGGTGTGTTAAAAATATAACAATTAAACCAAGTCCAAGGGACATTTGGTTGTGAGGAAATGCAGCAGCAGTTGCACCTTTTAAAATTTGCCAGGGCCCATCAGCCTTTTGCATAGAATAGACCAAGTTCTTGTATAGGAAGGTTAATAGTATGCATCTTGCCAGATTCCCAGCTCTTTGATGGTCAAGTTAACCAGAGCTCGGTTTGCTATTTTGGAAAGAAGCAAGGACTGCAAAGCCTTGTATTTCACCCTTCTTACCATAATAGCCCTTGCTTTACAGGTCAAGAAACCAGTGTGGAGAATATGCCTAAACTCAGGACTTAATAAAACAATTTCAGGTTAGATTCATGACTTTACTGAGTGAATTATGGTATAAAATATAGGCAGAACACCATTTGTCACTTAACTCCATAAACCCCACTCTAACTGAAAGATCAGATCACTTTCTACATTCCTAGAGAAGTAGTTTTAGCTCAAAGTCAGGATCAAATAGCCCACTACTAAAAAGTCTGAATTTTCTATCTCTTAGTATATATTTACTAAAACAAATGGCTGCAAGTTTCCCTTGTGGTATAGCAGGCTCTCCTCTGACTCAGGTGTGAGATGTTTTAGCAAATCTTACTAAAGGGGCAGACCTTAATAGGCTTGCTTATGATTTTGCAACTGGAGCTTCTGAACTAAAGAATCTTTATAAAGTGATCTTTCTGAATTTTAAGTACTAAGCCCAAATACCTGCCATTTGAGGTAACTGTACTCACTTTTTTTTTTTTTTTTTTTTGTATTTATTTATTTATNAAAGGGGCAGACCTTAATAGGCTTGCTTATGATTTTGCAACTGGAGCTTCTGAACTAAAGAATCTTTATAAAGTGATCTTTCTGAATTTTAAGTACTAAGCCCAAATACCTGCCATTTGAGGTAACTGTACTCACTTTTTTTTTTTTTTTTTTTGTATTTATTTATTTATTTATTTATTTATTTTTTTTTTTTTTTTTACACGAACACTTTTTATTTTTTCTGTTACTTGAGTCCAACTATCCTTGACTGTCCACCTCTGTACAGTTAATTATCCCCATGGACTCCCCACAAGAGTCTGTCTGAGAACTTTCAGGCATCCCTTTACCAATCTCTTCCTGGTGAGAGGGAGACGGAAGAGAAGTGAGTCCTCAGGACCCTGGTCAGAAGCATCACGGAACCATATGTGACAGGTCTCACATCCATTCTTCTCTTACAACCTTTGAAGTTTACATGAGCAAAAGGAATTTTGATCTTTAACAACTACGCCAATGTTAAACTCCCTGGTGGCTCAGATGGTAAAGAATCCACCTGCAGTGCAAGAGACATGGGTTCAATCTTTGGGTCAGAAAGATCCCCTGGAAAAGGGAATGGCTACCCACTCCAGTATTCTTGCCTGGAGAATTCCATGGACAGAGGAGCCCGGCGCGCTACGGTCCATGGTGTTTGCAAAGAGTCGGACATGACTGCATAACTAACACTTTCACTTTTCACGTTTTTCAAATCCAAACTGCATCAGCTAACCAAACTGTACAAAGTGACTACTAGCTCATATATTAAATCAAACCTCTCCAGTGAGATGCCTTATAGTAATTAACTTGTCATTCAAAATTATGTTTAGTTGTCCTTGAATAAGTAGTACAAAATGCATATCCACATCGTTGGTTTTTTCCCCCCTGGAGATTCCTTAGAAAACTCTTCTGTTTCTTTCTGAATGTATTCTCTGCTACTCTTGTTTAGCATATCACCTTTGAGACCATGTTGTGTTTAGATCCTAGTCATGGGACAATATTAGGGATACGGCGGAGCAAAGTGCTACCCTTCTATGACAAGGGAGACACAACTGAAAGCATTCTGGAGAAGGCCGAGGAATCAAGGTTTCAAAATTTCTCTTGCCACCCTTGCATTTATCAAGGAAATGTGGTGACAGTATGAAGACAGATGGTATATCAGTTCATAACTTGAAAGATCAGTTTGTGCCCCATTTTCATTGTAAGTTGCCCAGTGTTATTAAAAGCTTTTACATGAAAACGTTTCATATTCTTCAGTTTACTTAAAGTGAACAGTGTCAGGACAACCTGGAGAAGGAAGTGGCAACCCACGCCAGTATTCTTGCTGGAAAATCCCCTGGAAAGAGGAGCCAGGTAGGCTATAGGCCATGGGATCTCAAAGAGTCGGACAAGACCGAGCAATTAATGCTAAATTCTAGAACAATCTAGTCCTCCAAAGCTTCAACTTCAATGAGAACTTGTTCCCAAGTGACTCAAGATAATACCTTAATTATGAGCTTGGCTGCCATATTCCACTGACCATTAACTTCTCATTCTAAGAAATGAAGAGATATCTTAATGTCCGTTTCCCTGCCATCGTCTGTTAATCAATTCCAAATATTCTACTTTTTAAATAAAGTCTTTGGATTGCCAGCTCAATCTTCAGTCATCTGTCTTATGCTTCTTTGCATGGAACAAAAATGTATTCAAAATAGTTCAATAAAAGAGGAGGGCTTATTTTGAATACATGGATTTCATAGGACCCCAGAAAGATAAATAGCAGGTCATTTAGGTTAGGGATCATGTCTGCTCACTCCTGTCTCCTTAGTCTCTTACATAGTACCTGACATATGGTACTTACTTAATATTTATTTATTGAATGAATAAAAAAGACGCAGCAACTACCCAGGTTTCTGGATCTTTTCGGTCAGCTCTAACGATGGAATGAGTTTCGTGACATTGTACAGGAGACAGGGATCAAGACCATCCCCATGGAAAAGAAATGCAAAAAAGCAAAATGGCTGTCTGGGGAGGCCTTACAAATAGCTGTGAAAAGAAAAGAAGCGAAAAGCAAAGGAGAAAAGGAAAGATAAGCATCTGAATGCAGAGTTCCAGAGAATAGCAAGAAGAGATAAGAAAGCCTTCTTCAGCAATAGGTGCAAAGAAATAGAGGAAAACAACAGAATGGGAAAGACTAGAGATCTCTTCAAGAAAATTAGAGATATCAAGGGAACATTTCATGCAAACATGGGCTCGATAAAGGACAGAAATGGTATGGACCTAACAGAAGCAGAAGATATTAAGAAGAGATGGCAAGAATACACAGAAAAATTGTACAAAAAGGATCTTCAAGACCCAGATAATCACGATGGTGTGATCAGTCATCTAGAACCAGACGTCTTGGAATGTGAAGTCAGGTGGGCCTTAAAAAGCATCACTACTAGTGGAGGTGATGGAATTCCAGTAGAGCTATTTCAAATCCTGAAAGATGATGCTGTGAAAGTGCTGCACTCAATGTGCCAGCAAATTTGAAAAACTCAGCAGTGGCCACAGGACTGGAAATGGTCACTTTTCATTCCAATCCCAAAGAAAGGCAATGCCAAAGAATGCTCAAACTACCACACACAATTGCACTCATCTCACATGCTAGTAAAGTAATGCTCAAAAATCTCCAAGACAGGCTTCAGCAATACGTGAACCATGAACTTCCTGATGTTCAAGCTGGTTTTAGAAAAGGCAGAGGAACCAGAGATCAAATTGCCAACATCCGCTGGATCATGGAAAAAGCAAGAGAGTTCCAGAAAAACATCTATTTCTGCTTTATTGACTATGCCAAAGCCTTTGACTGTGTGGATCACAATAAACTGTGGAAAATTCTGAAAGAGATGGGAATACCAGACCACCTGACCTGCCTCTTGAGAAATCTGTATGCANGGAAGGTGGGGAGAAGGGATGGTAGGGAGGAGATGAACAAGGTAGGGTAGCCAGACAAGGGAGCAGGGAAGAGAAACAGGTCATGCCACAAAAGATTCTCACACTCTTGAACAGAGAACACTTTAAATCTGATTGAAGAATGTTAATGGGAAGCATGAGGAGGGCATGGCAACCCACTTCAGCATTCTTGGCTGGAGAATCTCATGGACAGAGGAACCTGGGGGACTATGGTCCACGGGGTCGCAAAGAGTCAGACACGACTGAAGAAACTTAGCAGGCACGCCACGAGAGGCACACTGAAGGAGGCAGGTGGCCGAGTTAGGAAGCTGGCCAGGAGCATGGAGGTTGAACTGACTTCTTCAGAAAAATGGTATGATAATATCTAGTAAAGCTGAAGATAGGTGTAAGCTACGACCCAGAAATTTCACTCTGCTCTGAGCTGAACTGTGCTCCCCTTCCCAATTCAAGTATCGAATCCCTAATCCTCAATAGGATGTATTTGAAAATGGAGCTCTGAGACATAGTTAGAGCTAGATGAGACTATGATGGTGGGATCTTCAGAGAAAGCTTGCTGTCTCTGCCATGTGAAGACACAGTGAGAAAGTGGCTGCAAGTCAGGAAGAGAGTTTTCACCAGATAATGACCATGCTGGCACCTTATTTTAGACTTTTAGCCTCTAGAACTTTGAAAAATAGTTTTTTTCTGTTCAAGCCACCCAGTCTGTTTTTCTGTTTAACACCGCCAGGTATTTTTTAAAATGGCAGCCCAAGCTAAGGCTTACCCCTAATATTTATATTCTAGAGAAACTTTTGTACCTGTACACCAAGAAATAGGTATATTCACAGCACCATTGTTTAGCAAAAGGTAAGAACAAACTATACATTCATCAGCAGTAGAAGAAAGAAAGAAAGAACTATATATATACACACAAAAAAAATGGAAGGGTTTCCTTGGTGGCTTAACTGGTAAAGAATCCACCTGCAATGTGGGAAACCTGGGTTCCATCCCTGGGCTGGGACGATCCTCTGGAGAAGGGGAGTGGCGACCCACTCCAGCATTCTGGCCTGGAGAATTCCATGAGTAGTATAGTCCATCGGGTCCGTAAAGAGTCAGGTACAATTGAGTGTCTCCCTTTTCATACAATGGAATAAGAGACAGCAGGGAAAATGAATATATCCCATTAGTCATGTTAATAAAGCTGGATCTCTTAAGTTGTAGAAGAATATGTGTAGTATGAACCCATTTAAATGAAGTTCAGAATTACGTACAACTCAATAAAATGTCATTACACATATCAATATCTATATTTATCTATCCAGATATACATATATATGCATATTTATATATATACATAGTAACACTCTCAAGGAAAAGGCAAGGTGAAGAAAAGAGAGGAGAGTGGGTGCCCCAGAGGAAAGGGTGGAGGGGATGAGAATGGGGTGGACACACAGGTGAATGCAAAAGCACCCAGAATGTCCTGTGTCTACGGCCTGCGTGGTGGGGATTATTCTCCATACTTTCTATGTAGTGCTATGTATACGATTATATATACCTATGAAATATTTCATCATTAGAAAAACAATTTAAGCAATGAAACAAAACATAATAAAAGCCTAGGTTTTGGAGGTAGGCCAACCTGGGCTCTGCTCCAGGCTCCGCTGCTTTATTAACTTGGGATCTGAGCATGGCTCTTCCCTCTGCGGCTAATGACACATCCTCACAGGCACTGGCGGGGAAAACCAGGAATGAAATGAACAGAGCGCGCGTACAGCTGGTGTTCAGCCATGGAAGGGATGCTGAGAAAGGTGGGAAGAAGCCCTATAAGAACTAGAAGGCTTTTATTTGGACTTCCCTGGTGGTCCGGTGGTTAAGAATCTGCCTGCCGGTGCAGGGGACATGCATTCAGTGTCTGGTTTAGGGAGATCCCACATGCTGCGGAATCACTGAGCCCCTGAATCACAACTCCTGAAGCGCGCATGCTCTGGGGCCTGTGCTCCATGATAAGTCGAGAAGCCACTGAAGTGAGAAGCCCTAGCTCTGAACCTCAGATGGTAAAGAACCTGCCTGCAATGTGGGAGTCCTGGGTTCGATCCCTGGATTGGGAAGATCCTCTGGAGGAGGGCATGGCAACCCACTCAGGTATTCTGGCCTGGGAAAATCCCCATGGACAGAGGAGCCTGGTGGGCTACAGTCCACGGGGTCGAAGAGAGTTGGACACGACTGAGTGACTAAGCACAGCCCAGCACCGGAACTAGAGAGTAGCCCCCGCTAGCTGCAACTTGAGAAAGCCTGAATCCAGCCACAAAGACTCAGCACAACCAAAAAACACACATAAATAAAACTGAAAAATTTTAAAAAGGCTTTTATTCATCTCAGGATGATGAGAGCTATCGGAAAACGCTGGACAGGAACAATTAACCTGCGTGGGAAGCTTCGTAGTTCGCAAACCCTTTCTTCCCTGGATCTGACAGCTGTGTGAGGCAAGTGAGAGCAGACACATTATATTATATCTATTGTATATATATATATTGGCCTGGCGTGCTGGGATTCATGGGGTCGCAAAGAGTCGGACACGACTGAGCGACTGAACTGAACTGAAAGAGTATGATTACATTTCTTTTGGGAACTTACTTACTAGAACCTGAGTACTAATATAGTACTGATATGAGAAACAGATTTTTTAAAATTGGCTTTCTATAAGATTTACTTTAATCTTAGAAATGTTAAATTATTGTAGCAAATGGTTTGAAGAGAGACAAATGGAGAAAGTTTGAGGCCAATAAAATTTTAAACCTCATCTTCCTAAGTTATATCAAAATAATAGGTGCCTCGTTTGTTTGAGGATATGTAAGGCCTGAAGATGCCAATTTCCTGTTGCAGACTACTGAAGGACATTTTATGTGTTTCAATATCATTAATTTCAGATCCCTCAGCTTCTATCCTTGGCCTTGTCTTTCTAAATTGCAGTTTTAAAACAAGCTTTTCTGTTCTACCCTCTTCCATTTGAGAAACATTACAGTGGAAGATTGATGATAGACTTTGAGTTTGTATGCAGAAAAATAAACTTGCTTCCTATAATTTGCAGTGTTCTGCACATGTGAAAATCTAAGGATAATTAGTTGTTATTGCTTTAATGTGATGGAGACAATAACTTGTTCTATGAGACAAGCTCCATGGCTAATGAATTTTGTCTTTTGGTTGATTGACTGGTTAATGGAATCAGAAAGAAATATTTTATGTTTCTTCTTCAGAAAAATGCTTTCATTTTCTGTTGGAAGTGTATAGGGATTTGGATGGCCACTCTTTGTTAGAACACATCTTTCTTTGTTCTATCATTTGTATTCCCTTTTTCTCAGTTTTGTTCTATATTCTTGTTTCTCATTCTCATTTTGACTCGATATTTGCAGTGAAACTCACATTAGCAAGGGAAAATCATTAAGTTGGCAGTTATATATGTATATGTATTATATATAGTTATAGTTATCAATATTTCATTCATTCTCTTCATTCCTTGTTTTCTTTGCAAGACCTGGAACACTGTAGATATTCTATACAAGAAATCAAATTTAAAACTAAAGTACAGTGGGAATATGTAGGATGAAAATAGAGGCCATTTTTCTGAGAGGTACTTTCTCAGTCACACAGCTCTCAATCAACCTATGCAAAGGCTTCCCCAGAAACTTACAGGTTGTGTGGCTTTGTCTCTCTCCCTCTTCCCAGGCCCTTACTAGTTCTTTTTAAAAGTAGGATTGAGCTTGGATTCTCAGATCTAAAATGGTGTGGGAAGAACACAAACTGCAGATATCTTCCTTCTGTCAAAAATAGGCAATACACACCCTGCTTTGTTCGCTGCTGTCTTCCCACACCAGCACGGTTCCTCATGTTAGGTGCTGTGCTATTATGATGTGGCTTCCTTAGCCATGGAAACCCAAACAGAAGGCTTCACTGCCGTTTAAAGGGCCATGTCACTTCTCTTTGACTATGGATGATGGACCCTGTACCCTCTGGAAGGACTTTTCCCAGACATGGATCAGTGAGTAGTGCCCACTCAGCAGTTACTTTGGTTTATGGGCTGAAGTTCCTTGAATTCCAGGAGATAAGGCAGTCGTTGTCTCTGAGCCCACTGCCAGACACCTAGTCGTTTGATAGTAGGTGCTGCCAACCTGAGCGCTGAAGGCAGGCAACCTGCTCTTCCTCACCACGGTGAAGATGCCATCCTTGTCAAGAAAATGGAGATGGATCATGCTGCTCTGACCTTGTTATGCATCACTGTCAAGCCCTGTTGTTGGCTTCCAGACACTGGCCAACAGAGACAAAATACTTCTTCTGGTAGCAAGTGTGACCTTGGATTGTTTGAGAGCATTTAAGTGATGAGGAAGTACAAAGGACCTGCTACGTGAAGAATCATAGTACTCAATTAAGCTTTTTTATTTGTGGCAAACTTAATACTCTAAATTCTCTTTGGCTGTTTGGTAAATGTGGTACTTATCCCAGCTCTAAATAAGGACAGGGACTGATTCCTCTTTGAAATTCTTTAGATTTTTCTTCCCAGCTTTATTTCAAGGGATATTTAGAGGCAGGAAGACAGAGGTGGTAGGAGGAAATTAACTTAAATCAGCTGGTAGCTTCCAGAAGTCCATTTTTCTGCTGTATGATTTTGAAAAGAAGAGGACCAGATGTTTTTTAAAGTGATATTCCAAACTTGGTGCTCCTTCCTTCTTTTTCTACATTTTCTATTTTAGCTGTTTCAGATTTCAATACTTATTTTTTTCTCAACTTTGAGACCTTGGGCACTTTGGAAGTTTCAGAGACTGGAAAGATTAAGAAATGCCATTTCAAAGAAGTTTGAAATTTTAAAATATATTGTGGTTATTGCTATTTTCCTGTTACTTAACCCTGGTTTCAGACCCAGTAAAACAGATTTTTCTTAAAGTTAAAAGAGTATATTATAGCAATTTCATAATCTCCAAAGACTTTTTACTATTTCTCTATTAGAAGCTTTAAAAACAATTATTTAAAACTTTTCATGAGTCCTCATAATTTGCTTGAAAACACCCAGAAACATTTTCATGGAGAAACGAGCCCGCTGAAACAACAATGTTTCTTAATCATTGCAAACCAGGCACCTCACCTCACCATTAGCACCAGACCAATGTTTGGCTGAGGCTTCCCAGGTGACTCAGTGGTAAAGAACCAACCTGCCAATGTAGAAGATGGGAAATCCGCTGGTTCAATCCCTCGGTTGGGAAGATCTCCTGGAGGAGAAAATAGCAACCCACTCCAATATTCTTGCTAGGATAATTCCATGGACAGAGGAGCCTGGTGGGCTACAGTCCATGGGGTTGCCAAGAATCGGACACGAATGAGCCACTGAGCTTGGCAATGTATGTACGGCTGGCCATCTCTTTCTCCTATTTCAGCTAGCTACAAACATCACCTCAGGTGAACAGTTATTTCTTCAGCACTGCTGCCTCATTCCATCAAGCCATTTGCACCTCCCTTTTGTTCACATAGGCTAAAATCCTAATATTTGTACTAAACCAGACTCTCCCAAGAACATCTGATGCATTTACTGTTCTTGTCTCCAAGTGATTATGCTGAGACATTGTGTGCATTTTATATTTCCTTTGGCCCTTACTTCATGTCTTTGGAGTTGAGGCCAGTAAACTATTTATTTTAATTAGGCCATTTTATAGGGTGTAAACCAAGAAATCATATTGAATACAATGTATATTTAAAAATTATTTTAATTGTTGAAAATTGACAGACTTGGGTCCACAAAAAAATGCCTGTAACATTCTCGTCCACCTACTGCCTTTAGGTGAACAGTACCAAATACATCTCAAAAAGTTGATCAAAGTCCTAATTTTTATGAAACATTTTAAAAGAAAAAACTTTCTTTCTTTTCCATTATCACCTGCTGTAACATTTCAAGAGTTAACAGATTCTGATTTGAGTTCTGAGTTGATTTTAATTAAACCATCTATCTGATCTAGTTTTAGTATTACAAATTTTAGAAATTTATCCTTTCTCTCTTCCTCTCTTTTATGTGTGTGTGTGTGTATGAGAGAGAGAGAGAGTGGCACCACACAATTCCCTTAGCATTCGCAATTTCTTTTTTCTAAGATTGGAATTTAGAAAATATGAGTAAAATGTCACTGCCAACACTTGCGCTTAGAAAAGCTGAAGTTTTCAGAAACTAGTGAGACAATGAATAGCATTTTTAAAGTCTTACCTATAATGTTCTATAATAGTAGTTGATCTATATTTTGCTTCTATTTCCTACTCCTTTCCTGGGAGGAGAAAGTAGTATATATTAGGGTCACTGGTGGGATAATTTACACCTACCAGTACATTGGATGGGTAAACTGAGGCCTGTGTCTTTGTCTTTGTTTGATCACTAAGTAGCTGTGAATTTGGACAGCACACTTAATCTCTTGCAAAACCTTTTTACTCGTTTGTTATAAGTGAATGATTTGGACTAGGATATCCCATTGGACAACATGGCTAGGAATTAGCCATTCAAGTAGGATGAAGTAGATTGGGAACGGTGTTCTGACAAAGGCAAGTATTTGTATCATTCTAGGAGGAAATAAAGAATATGGCATATTAGGGAAATAAATCTAGTTCATTTGACTAGAAAATACAGTGAAATGAAGTAGGGTATCCAGAAGGAAACATGGAAATATAATTGTTACTATTGGAGCCAAAGCAGATTTTAGACAGCACACTTTTAGTGGAAGTAGATGATAGACCAGATTGCTAGGAGTTGAGAAATGAATGGAAGACAAAGAAATTGAATCAGTGCTTGTGAAAGACTCTCAGAAATTGACACTGAAAGAGAGGAGAGAAAAGGTTGTTTATTTCATTGCCTCTGTTAAGCCTGATAATTGGGACTGTTTAATTGTAAATAACAGCAAATATTTAGTATAATGTAGCCAAGAATAAAAGAAAAATAAGTCTTAAATTATTTTGTGGTATCAGTAAAATCTCCCTAGTAATCTTTGTCTTCTTTCTCTGCTCTTTCTTTCTGAATGATGTGCCTTTCTGAAGAAATTCAAGTCTCCCCAGTTTTTCACCAAATCCCAGCAGTCAGGCTTAAAGGCCTGCCATTCCCTCTGGCTCACAGAATCTCTTTGTCAGCTGTCTGCCTGTCAATGGATGGAAACAAGGTGTAGCATCAGCTCCTGCCCAGACAATTAACCAGGGAAAAGAATGTGGTTCTGTACTCTCCTGTAGAAAAGCATTTTAAACATTTTAAAGACAAGAGTGCTTTTAATACTTGAGATGGTCATTTGTCTCCTATACTTCCTATTTGTTAGGATATTCCTTCCAAAGCACCAGTTTATCAGGGAAAGAAATTGCTTATGTACTTAAAGAAACACTTACTTCCATTTCCTTTTTTTCCAACTGACTTAAAGTCTCTTAAAACACTAATCTCCCCCTTTCTTACCAGTGCCTCCAAGTTAAGACGCCTGACACTGCCTCTGGAGTTCCCTGTTGTGTCTCCTTCAAGTCTTTGGTCTTATAACCACCAGCTTAAGGTCTCAGGTCTCACTGACAGAGGTTCTCTTCTTCACCTTCTTTTGTTTTTGTTTGTTTGGTTGTTTGTTTTGGGGGAAAAAAAAGAAAAGGGAAAACACACCTCAAACTGAGCTTAGTGGCAATGTTTATATTCTTTAGTAAGAAAGATCCTAAATGTAGCTCTTGGCCTCTGAAAATAAATTCATTAGTCTGTATAGCTATAATGGCAGACCAGTATTTATGTTCATATTGATCTAATGCAAGCATTTAGTGTGGAGGTGGATCATTGTTTTAATACTTAACATTATAATTCCATTTGAGAAGGTGGAATTCCTAACTAATACTTGAACAATTATATGAAGTAAAGCTAGAAAGTGTAGAAAATGTTATCGTTCACTGAGAAAGATATGTGAAACTTTTTATTTTGCCATGTCAAAAATAATCTCTTGTAACGAACACTCACTTTAATGCAATATCTTTAAGTTTTTTGATTTATTGAAGAAGTAGCCATGTAGGCAAAAAAAAAAAAAA
>SJYX01000067.1:0-124869 GCA_006410675.1 Oreotragus oreotragus
TTCAAACCCAGCGTTTCTCAGGATGTACTCTGCATATAAATTTTTTTTAATTTAATTTTATTTTACTTTACAATACTGTATTAATTTTGCCATACATTGATATGAATCCACCAAGTGTGTACATGAGTTCCCAATCCTGAATCCCCCTTCCACCTCCCTCCCCCTATCATCTCTCTAGGTCATCCAAGCAGGGTCACAATATGGAATGTTACTCAGCCATAAAAAGGAACACATTTAAACCAATTCTAATGAGGTGGATGAACCTACAGAGTGAAGTAACTTAGGAAGAGAAAGATAAATATCATATACTAACACATATAAATGGAATCTAGAAAGATGATACTGATGAAATTATTTGCAGGGCAGCAATAAAGACACAGACATAGAGAACACACTTACAGACGTGGGGGAAGGGATTGAGGGAGAGGATGGGATATATGGAGAGAGTAACATGAAAATGTATATAACCATATGTAAAACAGATAGCCAACAGAAATTTGCTGTATAGCTCAGGAAACACAAACAGGGACTCTGTATCAACCTAGAGGGGTAGGATGGGGAAGGAGATGGGAGGAAGAATCAATAGGGAAGCGACATATGTATACCTATAGATGATTCATGTGATGTTTGGCAGAAACCAACAGAATTCTGTAAAGCAATTATCCTTCATTTAAAAATAAATTAATTGAAAAATAAACAAAAAACATATCAGGTTAGGGATTTCCCTGGAGATTCAGTGGTTAGTTCTCTGAGCTTCAATTGAAGGGGCACAGATTTTATCTCTGGTAGAGAGATCTAATATCCTACATGCCACTTGGGATGGCCAAAAGGTTATATATATAGCTTATGTTAAGGAACAAAAAGTTTTATTAAATAAGTAAATAAGCATGCCACGTTACTTCTCTATAAACTCGATATAAAAACTGGGAACAAGAGATGAGGACATGAAAAAAACATAAGAATACTATAACACATAAACATAAAGCATTAAAATACCATTTTTAAAATACTCAGAAGTAACATTAAAGATAGAAAAAAGTGTGCTTAAGCAAAAATAATGGGGATAAGTGGTAATATCATGATAGTATTTATTTTTCCTAAATAATTTCTAAAATAAACATAATTCCAGTCAACAAGAGAGAAGTATAAAGCGGGAATCATTCAACCTACTATACATTTAAAATATAAAATGGCACTGGCTTCCCTGGTGGCCCAGATGATAAAGAATCTGCCTGCAGTGCAGAAGACCTGGGTTCGATCCCTGGGTTGGGAAGATCCCCTGGAGGAGGGCATGGCAACCCATTCCAATATTCTTGCCTGGAGAATCCCCATAAATAGAGCACCCCAGGAGGCTACAGTAAATGGGGTCACAAAGAGTTAGACATGATTGAGCAACTAAGCACATGCACACAAGAAAATAATTTATTTTTTAAAAATTGACCTTAAATTCTATGACAAATATGCAATATACCTAATTCACCATTGTCAGTCTCAAATATACCCATTTAACATGTACACACAAAAAAAGTGAAAAGACCAATAGCATAATTAATAAGAACTTTGGGTTGGAAACTAATCTGTAGAAGAATAATAAAAATAGTCAGAAAACAAATAAAAAAATCAATCGCATTTATGATCAGAAATATTCCAATTAAAAGATTATATGATACCACTATACACATATAATACAGATATAGAATAGTCTAAAATACAAATTTTTAATGCTGAATGCCAAAGAATTGATGCTTTTGAACTGTGGAATTGAGAAGACTCTTGACAACCCCTTGGACTGCAGGAGATCTAACCAGTCCATCCTAAACGAAATCAGTCCTAAATATGCATTGCAAGGACTGATGCTGAAGCTGAAACTCCAATATTTTGGCCACTTGATCTGAAGAGATAATTCATCAGAAAAGCCCCTGATGCTGGGAAAGATTGAAGGCAAGAGGAGCAGGGGATGACAGAGGATGAGATTTTTGGATGGCATCACTGACTTATTGGACATGAGTTTGAGCAAGCTCTGGGAGATAGTGATGGACAGGGAGGGCTGGCATGCTCCAGTCCATGGTGTTGCAAAGAGTCAGACACAACTGAGTGACTGAATAACAAGAACACTAACACCATTATACACCTACAATATTGATTTTACATACTGCAAAATAATAAGTTTTTATAAAGATGTAAAGAGAGTGCTAACACACTGCTTTCATATAAATAGAAATAATTTACAGCACTTTAGATTACATTTAGCTAATATCTGAGAAAATTTAAGATGCCCTTACACATGACACCAGAACTCTATTTCCAGATATATGTGATATAATTGCTCTTAAGTAAAGGCTTAAGTACAAAAATGTTCAGAAAAGAATCTCTTAGGATGGAAAAAGGTGACTTAAAACTATGCATCACCGTTGCAATGAATACTGAATATGCATTAAGTAGAATAGTGTGAAGTGCTTCCATTGACCTCTTAGTTATCTCTAGTTCCCCAGGATAATTATTACCTTCTTTGTCTTTCACAATGTTTGAAACCTGGTCTATGTATTCACAGGGCATTATCAGAAAAGATGAATATTGGTTAAAACTAGCCACACATCTATTGATATTCAACTCACTTCTTCCTTTCCTTCTAAGTCACCATGAATTCAGCATATTTCCAGTCCCATGAATGGAACTGCCCTTTGGGGAAGCTGGACAAGGAAGTAATTTAAAGCGATCTTTGCGAGCTTCCCGAAATAATGGAGCTGTCTTTTAACCTGGGCACTCATTTTTACATAAACTAGAAGAGATGTGTAAAAGTGAGGGCCTTGCCTGCAGCTGTTTCCCTATCCACAGTTTTAGACAACATACTCCCAGAGGTGTCATGCATCTGAGACTATGACAAGACTTTGCCTAGCCATTAGACTGCTCAATAGTATTATAATGCAATATGCTTCCCTGGTGGCTCAGAGGTTAAAGCCTCTGCCTGCAAGGCGGGAGACCCGGGTTCAATCCCTGGGTTGGGAAGATCCCCTGGAGAAGGAAATGTCGCCCACTCCAGTATTCTTGCCTGGAGAATCCCATGGACGGAGGAGCCCGGTAGGTTAGAGTCCACGGGGTCGCAAAGAGTTGGACACGACTGAGCGACTTCACTTTCTTTTATGTGTTTTAAAAACATAACTAACGAGAACATAATGTATAGCTCAGGGAACTCTACTTAGTGCTCTGTGGTGACCTGGATAGGAAGGAAGCCCAAAAGGGATGGGATATATGTATAATTATGCTGATTCATTTTGCTATAAATTAGAAGCTAACATTACATTGTAAAACAACTACATTTCAATAAAAATTAATTTTAAAATCACAAAAAAGAATGCTGGAATTAAAATATTATGAACTATGTCATCTTCAAATATGAAGGGATAATTCATATGTATGTGTATGTGTATATATATATATTTCTCATACACTTTCCTCTTCAGAAGAGTTACCACATGAATATTTACATTTAAATTTATATTTAAAGGTGTAAGGAGAAAAATTGCACAACTACATTATGTTAAGTCATATGAGAATTAATGTGATCAAATATATAATGAATGTTTTATTGAAAAATTAAACAAGGACAGAGAGAAACAAAATAGAAAGTGTATACTACAGAAGTGATTCCAAGAAAGAGACCCTTAAAGCTGGGAATCTGGAATTGGTTGTCTAATTTGGTTAGATTAGAAGATGGAAATTGTTTGTTCTTCATGAAACTGGGAGAGTGGAAAAAATAAATGTTATCACCTGCACTCTTCTGGAATGATGCTACAGACTTTGAAGAACAACAGCTATTGCAATATATTTTGATGAAACTGTAGAGAGTAAAAATCACTAGATCAGATGTCCACTCTTTGCTAACTTGAAAATCTCATAGTGAAGAAAATGGGACATTCAGTACAGGTCAAAGAACGACAGTTCTTCTGTGGATACCCTAAGAGTCTCATGGAAATTAAGAAAATACATCTCTCTGAATTTAAGTTCTCCAATTTGATCACTAGAGTAGCAATATTACAATGGAATTTAAAATGTTCTTTTATTTGAAATTTCTAGTTTGGATTGAGAAAGAAAGCCCTGAGAATGAGCTGTAACTTTGATAGACTCCTGCAAACCTGCTTACCTCCCTCCTCTCTTCCGCCCCTTCTCCTTCCTTTGGGGAGACTAGTGGACCCTTTTGTTTGTTGGGTAGTCGCTAAGTCATGTCCAACTCATTGGTGACCCCATGGACTGTATCACCCGCCAGGTTCTTTGTCCATGGGATTTCCCAAGCAAGAATATTGAGGAGGGTTGCCATTTCCTTCTCCAGGGGATCTTCCCCATCCAGGCATTGAACTAGGTCTCCTGCATTGCAGGCTGATTCTTTACCACTGAACCACCTGAGAAGCCCTAGAGAGCTCTTACCTCAGTCTCTATAATGCTTGGCCTGAGGTAGAGCTTTGCAAAAAGATGTTGATTGCTTCAGAAAACACCAACTCTCACTGCTGCAGATTCATAGACAGAACATGATTTCAGTGGAATGCAAAGCATTGAACAGAAAGCCTGTCCTAGGAAGACATTATAAATTCTGAATTTTTTTTTATATTTTAAAAACTGAGTTTATGAACTGGATGTGCTACAAGGGATCCGTGGGTCCATGTGCCCTCATTCCAATGGTACAACGGCTTTAGACAATGGATGTTCTAAATTTGAAGGATGGAGTAGGTATAGGAGTTGAGACTGTGCAAAAAAGAGAATTGCAGGTTTTGCAAAAGTATTGTGCCATGATAGTATTTTTTTCACTCTAATTTTCAGATTCTTTCATCATTTTGGAAACCAGTATGGCAGTTCCAGTGCAATGAGAACTATGCTTCGTATTGTTTTGCAGAATGCACACACGTGCATGTGTGTGTGTGTGTGTTTAGTCTAAGATAGAAACTATTAACAGAAATAGATAAACATCTAAGTGCATGTTCATTTCCCTATATATCCCCACACTTAAATCACAGGAAGATTTCCTTTCTTATCTCTACCCAGTTATTTTTATCTTGTTTATAGAATAAAAAAGGGGAGATGGGTCTGTGTGTGTGTGTGGTGAAATTAGAAAACACATTGCAATTAGCAGCATCTGTGTTTCCTACTCATGCAAACACTTTTAGATGGTAAAAGATCCTTCAGCTTCTAGGACTTCCCCTTCCCAGATGTCCCTCATAAATCACTCCCTTTCATTAATTTTTATTGAATTTTTTTCTCAAGTTTCAAGATAAAAGCCATTCTTATTTACTATGAGATGTTTTCCTATATCCCTTTAGTTTATGTCACTTTTTTATTTAGGGCTCAGTAACACACAGACATAACATTTATCATCATTCTAGTCAAGTTTTATATATGAATGCATCTGCTCCATCATCCCTTGTGGCCAAGGAATAGCTGTTTATTTCTGAATAATTATGGGGTTTAACACAATTGGCAATCATTCCATTCACTATATGCTTTTCTATTTGGCTTTCTGATCTCTAAATATATGAATTTTAAAATATGATTAAAATGATGACTAAGTTATCTGCATTTAATCTAAATAGAAAATAAATGCTGTAAAGGAATGTGACTTCATAAAAAAGATTTTTTCCTCAGTCTTCCAGTGTTTAAGTGTTAGTTTATGATTTTGTCATGAAGCTAATTCCAAAAGAGAATAAAATTGCTGAGTCTATGTATTTTAGAACTATATTATGCACAGATAATGAGAACATTTTAATACTGAAAATATATTCCATCTACCATTGGAAGACTGATAGAAAGAGATATACCATTTTATATCTGTATTTTATTGACTGTTAGAAATATATAACTATGAGGTCATGTTGTAACCAGAAACTGAGAAGTGGCTTTGTGGTCCCCAAGTTTTTTCTTCTAAAAATAAGATTGATTTCCTTTAGGATTGACTGGTTTCATCTCCTTGCAGTCCAAGGGACTCTCAAGTATCTTGACCTCCAACACCACAGTTCCAAAGCATCAATTCTTTGGCACTCAACATTCTTTATGGTTCTACTATCACATCCACACACGATTACTGGAAAAACCATAGCTTTGATGTGTTTCATTAGCTTAGTATTATTTTCTTTAACTCTACAATATTTTCTTATCATGATAATTAAATTGTATATAAATGCATATTTTTTTCTGGAGTGTGATGTCAACTAAAGATATAGATCACATTAAAGCTTTTTTTAATTAAAAGGAAAAATGAAAAGCACATCTGGTAGAAAATGATAGCCAAAGGGAAGAAATCAGAGAATAATTTAGAACAGTGAAAATACCATCTGCTCAAAATCTGGTTCTCTTTTTCAAGTGGTAGTGTCATAGAACATTAGGAATTTGGCACAGGATTTCTACTTTATGTATTCTGGGCATTTGTGTTGCGCTGGATATCTTCAAATATATCAGTCAAATATAGTCATTGCATGTTTTACTTATACAATTTTCTTGGTATGTAAAATTCTACTTAATGCTGTACAAATGGTAAAATGTAAATATCTTAAATCTGTTTGAAAATTTTGACCATATTATTATGATACCTAAATATATATATTATACATATGTATATTATACATAATGTACATAATATTATACATAATATACATACTATATATATTGGAGAAAGCAATGGCACCCCACTCCAGTACTCTTGCCTGGAAAATCCCATGGACAGAGGAGCCTGGTAAGCTATATATGTATATATGTGTGACTTTTATAATTATGAAATAGCTATACTTAATATGGTGTTAAAATATCGCAGGTGAGGATGTGTATTGGTGGGAAGAGAGTTCAGGAAACATTTTCTCAAAGTTCTAAAAGCTGCTAATGTGAGGCATTAATCACTTTCTTTATTGAAAATAAATAAGTTGTCTAGTTTCTTATGAAGTTTATGTCTACAACAACTGCCTCTGGACTCATGAATAATGAAAGGTAAAAACAAGAGAACAGATGATGACTTTTGCATGTCTTCTTCAGAGAGTTCATTTTGAAGTTTTTCAGAATTTGTCTTAAATTTGACTTATTACTCATCTAATTTTCATGAAAAAAATAAAGATTTTTTAAAAATTCTTTTTAGAGATTAAGAGTGGAGAACTGCAAAGTAAACTTTGGTGTTTTATATATGCATATGTCAGCTCAGTTCAGTTGCTCAGTCATGTCTGATTCTTTGCAACACCACGGACTGCAGCACACCAGGCTTCCCTGTACATCACCAACTCCTGGAGCATGCTGAAACTCATGTGCATCAAGTCAATGAGGCCATCCAACCATCTCATCTTCTGTTATCCCCTTCTCCTCCTGACTTCTACCTTTCCCAACATCAGGGTCTTTTCCAATAAGTCAGTTCTTTGCATCATATGGCAAAAGTATTGAGGCTTCAGCCTCAGCATCAATCCTTCAAATGAATATTCAGGACTGATTTAGTGTAGGATTGGCTGGTTTGATCTCCTTGCAGTCTAAGGGACTCTCAAGAGTGTGTATACATATATACCATTTGTATAGAATATTGTATATTGCAAAAATATTGACATACATTATCTTAGCATTCAATACAACCATCTGTTTAGGGAGAGTTTGTTAAGATTAGCAAACACAACTATAGCCCTAGGCATGGCCTTAAGTTTAGATTACATGAAAAATGACCTGATCCTAACAGGTTATGCAAAAGCCAGAATCTTCCTTAATGAGCTCATCATATCTCAGAAAAGCAAGGTAAGGAAAATCAAGTCATATCACAATAAAATAGACATATATTAGACATAGGATCTTCTTCTGTTCCTAAGCCTGTTATATTCATAACCTAATTTAATCATCCTGATACATTTATCATCCAAATTAGTAATAGTAGGACATAAGGACTAAGTGCAAATCCACAATCTGATAACAGAATCCAAAATTCCATGGAAACACACACTTGGTTTATGTTGAAATTTTTTTTTTTTTTTTGCCATGGAGGGCCATTTGGAGATTTTTTGATAAATGTGAGAATAAAAAGTGTGAAACGTAAGCTGATTCTTGAAGTGTCGAGACCGGCTCGACAAGCAGGGTTTCGGAAAGCGCAATAAGGTGAAAGGAGACACAAGATTCAGAGAAAAGCGAAGATCAGGGTATCAATATCGCTCCAAGGTGAAGGTGCTGAAACTGAATCCAAGCCAACTTTATTATACTTTCAGCCATGAAGGAAGGAATATGCCAGAGTTAAACTGTAACTCATGTGGCCTTCAGGGCCAAAGCACAAAATGATCATTAACCAATACTGGAGTGGGTTGCCATTTCCTTCTCCAGGAATGAGTAATTAAGAAACATTAATCAATAACAATACAGTAATTAAGACTAATAGTCTTATCTATAGATTTTCCACCAGATACGTAAAACATGTGACTCTGAGATGCCAGTTGAGAAACAGTCTGGGGTCGGTTTTCCTACCCCAGGATCACATCTTGTTTTCAAGATTATGAACTGTTCCCTCTGGACTTGTTCCAAGAGTCTCATGCCTTATAGCATCCAGTTTATCAATAATTACAAATTTCTTTTGCAGCCATTGCCAGGGCCTGCTTTTCTTTTATTCTTCCTGTCTCCTACAAAGTGTTACCAAGAATTCCATGTGAAAGTGATGAGAAAGACATTGCAAACCAAAAATCAAATCATGCATAGGTCTTAAATATGATGTGTTCGAAACATACTTGTTGCTATGTGTTACAAGTGATTTCTGTTTACAATATGTACAAAAACAGAGTGAAAGTAAGGATGAAAAGTTAGAGTGTGTTGCTATATAAATGGAAGATGTGTATTTACCAGCAAAATTCACAGAACTTAGTGACTAATATGAGAAAGATGAGAATCTTAGACTTATTGTTATATATTTTTATTGTAATTTACCAATAAAAGCGATATAGAAACATTCTCCCATTTAACCTTAATGTGATTTCTCCTTGATTTATAGTAATGCTGATATTTTTAAATCCAATATAATATGCATATTATTAATAATGACATGTTGAGCAAGCTTTCGGCATACATTTAAAATCTCCTGATGGAATCCCTGATGTCTAGTATCCTTGACAGCTATAAGTAAAATAACAACTCAGAGCCTTCTTTTACCTTTCTCCCCAAGAATAGGAATAATTTCTTAAAGATGGGACTCAAAAGAAATAATGATGCCTTTTTTTACCAAGCAATACAGCAGTAGCAGGTTCTTCTCCTACAGATATTAGATATTGCAGAAATCCCATAAGAAATGTTCTGAAGATAGTATCATAACACGTCAGATGTAAGTAGACAGATCTGGGATAACTGGTCACCACCTCTGAATACTTCCTGGTTTCATATTGTGACCCATGGCACTGTTTTTTATTAAAATTTTTGCATATAACTCTCTCACCCTCAAGTTGAGGTCTATTACTTATTGGTATTGTTGCCAGATTTGGGAAGGGTCAAAACGATCCTCCTTTGAGGGCCTTGGTTCTTGATAAGGACACAAAGAAAAATCTATGGTCTTACTCAAGGCAGAAACAAGTTTATTAAAGAAAAAACAGAAAGAATACTTCAAGGGTGAGGTGGGCCAGGCCAAGAGAAACACTGGTGCTGGAATGATAAGGTAAGAAGGGTTTTCAAGACAAGGCTTTTGTATATTCATCTAGGTGATTGACAGTTGCAAGTTACATAACAGCATGCTGTATTGCACATATCTTTCCCATAATTCAGTCTGTTATAACCAGATTTATGTATGCATAGAATATTTATGAACACTTAATAGGCTCCCAGCTGCCTGAGGTCACTTGAGGACACAGCTGTGCATCAAGGCCAAGTGTCTAGGAGCTGGAAAAGCTGCCGTGGTTAGTCTGTATCCATTGCGTGCCTAAGGCACATTCCTAGATTTGGAACGGTCTTTGAGGTTATTTTGTAGCATATCTGTGAGCTCTTCTGGGCCACACTGGGGCCTGTCTGGGGTGGAGTGTATAGAGATCAGCTTGAATCTTTTTCACCTAGGCCACCCTTCATTGCTCAAGCCTAACTTCTACCTAACAGTATCAGATTGGGAATCAATCAGTGAAGGTAAAACTAATTTTTTACCAAAATGTTTACTAGTGAGATAGACAGCTGCTATTATTGGTCAAATGTTAGCAAGAAGACAAATCCCTGGTGGCTGAGACAGTAAAGAATCTGCCTACAATGTAGGAGACCCAAGTTCTATCCCAGGGTAGGAAAAATCCTCTGGAGAAAGGAAAGGCTACCCACTCCATTATTCTCGCCTGGAAAGTTCCATGACCAGAGAAGCATGGTGAGCTACAGTTCATGGGGTTGCAAAGTAAGACAAGACTGAGCAACTAACACTAACTAATATTAAAGTAATTCTTCCACTTAATAACATAAGAAATAATTCTACAAAGCAAAAACATTTTGTATCTCAATTGCTGGTATCATCATCTTTTACCACCAGATATCAAGGCACTTATAAACCATTGGTAAATCAGATAGTGAAGCATTAGTGTGAAAATAGAAAAAAAAAATAAAATGGCCAGCAAAACAGATAAAACAGAAGCCAGAGAAATATCTATTAATATTTTACAAAGTTACTTTATATGGAACAAATGTTCCACTGCAGTGAACTGAGAGGAAACAGTAGTATTGTTAAGAAATTAAATGGGTTTATTTAAATGGGTACACAGAAAATAATAATAATAATAATGTGGCCACCTACCTCATACTCAGGGCTTCCCAGGTGGCTCAGTGGTAAAGATCCATCTGCCAAGTAAGAGACAAGGAGACGCAAGTTCTATTCCTGGGTAGGGAAGCTCCCTTGAAGGAGGAAATGACAACCCATTCCAGTATTTTTGCCTGGAAAATCTCATGGATGGAGGAGCCTGGTGGGCTGCCGTCTTTGGGGTCGCACAGAGTCAGACACGATGGAGCTGACTGAGTAATAAATTCATCTTTAAGAATAAGTTTGAAGCATCAGGGTCCAAATTAGTGTGCTTTCTCAGTGCCTCCCTGAGCCTTTCCAGAAAAGCTGTGTGAATTTCCTCCTTTTCCTGAGTCACTCCAGGTAGTTTGGAGCAGTCTAAGGGCTTAGCTCATGATTTTTTAAAGCCTTCCTCAATGCAAGTGATAAAGTGANTTCTCAGTGCCTCCCTGAGCCTTTCCAGAAAAGCTGTGTGAATTTCCTCCTTTTCCTGAGTCACTCCAGGTAGTTTGGAGCAGTCTAAGGGCTTAGCTCATGATTTTTTAAAGCCTTCCTCAATGCAAGTGATAAAGTGAACTCTCTTCCAGTCATCACTGTCTTTGTCATGTTCCCAGTTAGGATCAGCTATGGGCACTACCTGGAGCCCTATAGGTAACCAGGCTGATTGACAGTCAGGTCTCCCCTGCATGCCAATAGCATACCACTCATCTCTCCATCCTTGGGCGTTTTTAATTACAACTTCTTTCATTGTCGGTAAGGGCGCTAGTCAGGATTAGCATATTATCTTTCTGTGCCATTTCAAAGATTGGTTTAGACCCTGGAAAACACTTATATAATTGTCAGCATCTTCAATAAAGCTTCCTAGGCCTAATTTAATTTGCCTTAAATCTCGGAGGGGGAAAGGAACATGGATGCCTGTGGCTCCCAAGTCCCCATTAGGAGCTTCTTGTAATGGAAGGAGGGGAGGATATAGCTTAGAGATGACCAGTGTTGGGTTAGGAGCCACTGGGGTAGGAGCTGCTGCTGGTGCCCAAGGCATTACCATAGATTGTGGAGGCTCCTGTGGGCTAGGTTTGGGCAGCTCTGGTTAAGGTCTACAGTTTGGACCTGAGGACTTGGAGGCAGTTATAGGCAGCATGGAAGTAGCAAGCCCACAACTCCTAGATAACAGGGTTTTCTCTCTCAAGACAAAACCTGTATATATGGCACTTCTGACCATGTTCCTTCTTCTCTACAAAAGAGGTCTAGTTGGAGGACAGCATTATAATCAAGTGAGCCCTCAGGGGGCCGTATTTCACCATCAGATAGATCCTATTGAGGCTATGCCTTGGTGCAGAAAACGATCATACCCTTCTTTAACAACGTCTAAGGGTCAAACTTCTTCTAGTTCTTCAGTATACCTGCCAAAGGCATCCACTCTGAGCTGGGTGCAGGGCACGAAGAGGCGGCTCCCATCTGAAAGACAGAAGACCAGCGTCCAGTGCTCTTCATCTTTTCTCTGGTTCTTCTGATAGAGGGTGTCCCCACCTTGCACAGTGGGAGCAAAGAACCACCAATAAAGTATGCTTCCCTCAACTTTGGAGTGCACCTGGTCTTGAGCATCATTATCCAGCTACCCTGGACTGTTGTCCTCTTCCTGTCTCTACCTTCCTTTCCACCTAGAGATGGATAGAGAGTGAGAGCCTAAGTCGGTGGACTTGCTGTGCTCCTGAATATGGGTGTGCCTGAACTGGAGTTCCCCTAAAGCAAGCTATGTAGTGCACAAGGTTAGCAGTATTTACACACACTCCGAAATGATCCTACCTTAAGTGAAAAATCTCATAACCTCTAAATGTTAGGAAAGAGAAATGGTAGATATCCTGTGGTTCTCACCAAGGCAGCAGCCTAGCAGAGATTTTGCTCGGCAACCCAGGTCAATCTGCTGGCTAATACTGAGGTCGCTGTCTGCTAACTCTTTCTGCCTTTGGAATTCATGCAGGCTTGTGAAATAGAGTGGCTCAAGAGACCGTGCAGCTAGATTAGGTAAATGAGAAGTGAATGACAGATTTGAGAGTGAGTGTGCTTACTTTGAATAGGCATTCAAGATTTCCAGATGAGCCCCCAAAAGATGAGACAGGAACCCGAGTTCTTGTCCACGCAGCCAAAGAGTGGAATTCATGAACATACAAATGCTCATGGTAGTAACTGAATAAGATTTATTAAAGAGGAGGAAAGTGCAAAGCTCTCTGCATAGACACTCAGCATAGAAAGGGGGTAAAGAATCACCCCAAGGTGGTTTTAATACCATTCCTTTAAATCACATTATTTCTAAACATTCAATTTAAAGGTCAAGATACTTAGCATCATCTTTTATGATTTCTTTTGATCCTTGGATTAAGTCACCACCCTTTTTCATACCCTCTGNTTTATTAAAGAGGAGGAAAGTGCAGAGCTCTCTGCATAGACACTCAGCATAGAAAGGGGGTAAAGAATCACCCCAAGGTCATTTTTATACCCTTCCTTTAAATCACATTATTTCTAAACATTCAATTTAAAGGTCAAGATGCTTAGCATCATCTTTTATGACTTCTTTTGATCCTTGGATTAAGTCACCACCCTTTTTCATATCCTCTGTCCTTTTTACCATGGGCCAGATGTATGGGCTTAAGATTAATGATCACCATTGTTTCTCCCTCAAGCATATGCAACAGAATTTTAATTGCTGCTCTTCTTTGGATCTGCCTCCAATGCGGGAGACCTAGGTTCGATCCCTGGGTTGGGAAGATCCCCTGGAGAAGGAAATGGCAATCCACTCCAGTATTCTTGCCTGGAGAATCCCATGGACGGAGAAGCCTAGTAGATTATAGTCCACGGGGTCGCGAACAGTCGGACACGACTGAGTGACTTTACCTTACCTTACCTTTCTTTGGATCTGAGTGCTGATAATTTATCAGACTAAAGACATATTCCAGGAATTCAGGACAATGGAGCAGGATGTTTACTGAAAACAAGACTGAGGTTTCAGGATTTTACACTGAGGGCCTAGTAATTGCTACTGCAACACCACTGTCATGGCAGAAAGCAATAAGGAGCTAAAGGTGAAAGAAGAGACTTAAAAAAAAAAATGCTAGCTTAAACCTCAGCATTGAGGAAATAAGATAATGGTATCTGTTATTATGATTAAGATAATGAGCAACCTAGACAGCATATTAAAAAGCAGAGACATTACTTTACCAACAAAGTTCCATCTAGTCAAGGTTATGGTTTTTCTAGTAGTCATATATGGATGTGAGAGTTTGACTCTAAGGAAAGCTGAGCACTGAAGAATGGATGTTTTGTACTGTGCTGTTGGAGAAGACTCTTGAGAGTCCCTTGGACTGCAAGGAGATCCAAGCAGTCCATCCTAAAAGAAATCAGTCCTGAGTATTCATTGGAAGGACTGATCTTGAAGCTGAAACTGCAGTACTTTGGCCACCTGATGCGAAGAGCTGACTCATTTGAAAAGACCCTGATGCAGGGAAAGACTGAGGGTGGGAGGAGAAGGGGTTGAATGAAGATGAGATTGTTGGATGGCATCACTGACTCAATGGGCATGAGTTTGAGTAAAATCTGGGAGTTGGTGATGGACGGGGAGTCCTGGTGTGCTGCAGTCCACTGGGTAGCAAAGAGTTGGACATGACTGAGTGACTAAACTGAACTGAACTGAATGTCATCTGGTCCCATCACTCCATAAGAAATAGATGGGGAAACAATGGAAACAATGAGACCTTATTTTCAGTTCAGGTCAGTTCAGTTCAGCCGCTCAGTTGTGTCAGACTCTTTCAACACCATGAATTGCAGCACGCCAGGCCTCCCTGTCCATCACCAACTCCCGGAGTTCACTCAAACTCACGTCCATCGAGTCGGTGATGCCATTCAGCCATCTCATCCTCTGTCATCCCCTTTTCTTCCTGCCTCCAATCCCTCCCAGCATCACAGTCTTTTCCAATGAGTCAACTCTTCGCATAACGTGGCCAAAGTCCTGGAGTTTCAGCTTTAGCATCATTCCTTCCAAAGAACACCCAGGGCTTATCTCCTTTAGAATGGATTGGTTGGATCTCCTTGCAGTCCAAGGGACGCTCAAGAGTCTTCAACACCACAGTTCAAGAGCTTCAATTCTTTGGTACTCAGCTTTCTTCTCAGTCCAAATCTCACATCCATACATGACCACTGGAAAAACTATAGCCTTGACTAGACGGACCTTTGTTGGCAAAGTAATGTCTCTGCTTTTTGGAGGGCACCAAAATGACTGCAGACAGTGACTGCAGCCATGAAATTAAGACACCTGATCCTTGAGAGAAATGCTTTGACAAACCTAGACAGTGTATTGAAAAGCAGAGACATCACTTTACCAACCAAGCTCCGTATAGTGAAGGCTATGGTTTTCCAGTAGTCATGTGCGGATGTGAGAGTTCATATGTAAAGAAGGCTGAGCACCAAAGAGTTGATGATTTTGAACTGTGGTGTTGGAGAAGACTCTTGAGAGTCCCTTGAACAGTTTGGAGATCAAACCAGTCAATCAACTCTGAATATTCATTGGAAGGACTAATGCTAAAGCTGAAATTTCGATAATTTGGCCACCAGATTCGAAGAACTGACTCATTTGAAAAGACCTTGATGCTGGCAAGGATTGAAAATGGGAGGAGAAGGAGATAACAGAGGGTAAGATGGTTGGATGGCATCATCGACTCAATAAACATGAGTTTGAGCAAACTCTGGGAGATAGTGAAGAACAAGGAACTCAGGAGTGCTACAGTCCATGGGGTCGCAAAGAGTTGGACATGACTAAGTAAATAAACAATAGCAACAGAGTAGTTCTATTTTCAGTTTTTAAAGTAACTACTCTTTTCCATAATGGCCTCACCAATTTATAGTCTCATTAACAGTATGGGGTGGGGGTGTTCGATTTTCTTCATGCCCTCTCCAGCATTTGGTATTGACATTTTAATGATAACCATTCTGACTATTGTGAGCTGGTACATCGTTGTAGTTTTGACTTGTGTTTCTAATTATTAGTGATGTTGGACATTATTTTATATGCTTATGAGTCATCTCTATGTTTTCTTTGGAAAGACGTTTATTTAGGTTTTCTGCTCAGTTTTTGATTTGGTTCTTTGTTTTTTTTGTTATTGGGTTGTATGTGCTGTTTGTATATTTTGGAGATGAATTCTTTGTTATTCACACCATTTGCAAATGTTTTTTCCCATTCTGTAGATTGTTTCTCATTTTCTTTATGGTTTCCTTTGCTGTGGAAAAGCTTATGAGTTTGATTATCATGTCATGTCTTGTATTTAAGACTTTAAGCCATTTTCAGTTTTGTTTTGTGTATGGTGCGAGGGTGTACTTTTTAACTTCATCAATGTACATGTGACTTTCCAGCTTTCCCAACGCCATTAGTGGATGAGACTATCTTTTCTTCATTGTGTATTCTTGCCTCATTTGTTGAAGATCAATAGACCATAGATATGTGGGGTTATTTCTGTTCCATTGATCCACATGTCTGTTTTTGTGCCAATACCATTCTGTTCTGATTAACATAGTTTTGTAGCATTGACTGAAGTCTGTGAAGGTTCTGGCTCCTGCTTTGATCATTTACTGTAAGATTACTTTTGCAGTTTTTTTTTTAGTGTTTCTGAATATATTTTGGGATATTTGTTTCAGTTCTGTGAAAAATGCCATAGATGCCTTGACAGAGACTCCATTAAATCTGTGGATTGCTTTCTGTAGTGTGGGCATTTTAACAATATTAGTTCCTCGAGTCAAATGTCATGGGTATCATTCCAATTCTTTGAATCATCTTCCATTTCCTTTCTCCATGTTTAATATTTGTCAGCATATAGTTCTTTTGCCTCCTTAGTCAGGTTTATTCCTAAGTATATATTGTTTTCAGGCAATTTTTAAAGGGACTTGTTTAAAAAAATTATTGATGTGCCTTATGACCCAGCAATTCCACCACTGGGCATACACACCGAGGAAACCAGAATTGAAAGAGTCACATGTACACCAATGTTCACTGCAGCACTGTTTATAATACCCAAGACATGGAATCAACCTAGATGTCCATCAGCAGATGAAGGGATAAGAAAGCTGTGGTACATATACACAATGGAGTATTACTCAACAGTCAAAAAGAAAACATTTGAATAAGTTCTAATGAGGTGGATGAAACCGGAGCCTATTATACAGAGTGAATTAAGCCAGAAAAGAAAACACCAATACAAAATACTAACACATATATAGAGAATTTAGAAAGATGGTCATGATAACCCTGTATGCGAGACAGCAAAAGAGACCCAGATGTATAGAACAGTCTTTTGGACTCTGTGGGAGAGGGAGAGGGTAGGATGATTTGGGAGAATGGCATTGAAACATGTATAAAATCATAAGAAATGAATGGCCAGTCTAGGTTCAATGCAGGATACAGGATGCTTGGGGCTGGTGCACTGGGATGACCCGGAGGGATGGTAGGGGGAGGGAGGTGGGAGGGAGGTTCAGGATGGGGAACACCTGTATACCTGTCTCTTATACACATCTAGATGTGTATAAGAGACAGCCGTATAGTGAAGGCTATGGTTGTCCAGTAGTCATGTGTGGATGTGAGAGTTCATATGTAAAGAAGGCTGAGCACCAAAGAGTTGATGATTTTGAACTGTGGTGTTGGAGAAGACTCTTGAGAGTCCCTTGAACAGTTTGGAGATCAAACCAGTCAATCAACTCTGAATATTCACTGGAAGGACTAATGCTGAAGCTGAAATTTCGATAATTTGGCCACCAGATTCGAAGAACTGACTCATTTGAAAAGACCTTGATGCTGGCAAGGATTGAAAATGGGAGGAGAAGGAGATAACAGAGGGTAAGATGGTTGGATGGCATCATCGACTCAATAAACATGAGTTTGAGCAAACTCTGGGAGATAGTGAAGAACAAGGAACTCAGGAGTGCTACAGTCCATGGGGTCGCAAAGAGTTGGACATGACTAAGTAAATAAACAATAGCAACAGAGTAGTTCTATTTTCAGTTTTTAAAGTAACTACTCTTTTCCATAATGGCCTCACCAATTTATAGTCTCATTAACAGTATGGGGTGGGGGTGTTCGATTTTCTTCATGCCCTCTCCAGCATTTGGTATTGACATTTTAATGATAACCATTCTGACTATTGTGAGCTGGTACATCGTTGTAGTTTTGACTTGTGTTTCTAATTATTAGTGATGTTGGACATTATTTTATATGCTTATGAGTCATCTCTATGTTTTCTTTGGAAAGACGTTTATTTAGGTTTTCTGCTCAGTTTTTGATTTGGTTCTTTGTTTTTTTTGTTATTGGGTTGTATGTGCTGTTTGTATATTTTGGAGATGAATTCTTTGTTATTCACACCATTTGCAAATGTTTTTTCCCATTCTGTAGATTGTTTCTCATTTTCTTTATGGTTTCCTTTGCTGTGGAAAAGCTTATGAGTTTGATTATCATGTCATGTCTTGTATTTAAGACTTTAAGCCATTTTCAGTTTTGTTTTGTGTATGGTGCGAGGGTGTACTTTTTAACTTCATCAATGTACATGTGACTTTCCAGCTTTCCCAACGCCATTAGTGGATGAGACTATCTTTTCTTCATTGTGTATTCTTGCCTCATTTGTTGAAGATCAATAGACCATAGATATGTGGGGTTATTTCTGTTCCATTGATCCACATGTCTGTTTTTGTGCCAATACCATTCTGTTCTGATTAACATAGTTTTGTAGCATTGACTGAAGTCTGTGAAGGTTCTGGCTCCTGCTTTGATCATTTACTGTAAGATTACTTTTGCAGTTTTTTTTTTAGTGTTTCTGAATATATTTTGGGATATTTGTTTCAGTTCTGTGAAAAATGCCATAGATGCCTTGACAGAGACTCCATTAAATCTGTGGATTGCTTTCTGTAGTGTGGGCATTTTAACAATATTAGTTCCTCGAGTCAAATGTCATGGGTATCATTCCAATTCTTTGAATCATCTTCCATTTCCTTTCTCCATGTTTAATATTTGTCAGCATATAGTTCTTTTGCCTCCTTAGTCAGGTTTATTCCTAAGTATATATTGTTTTCAGGCAATTTTTAAAGGGACTTGTTTAAAAAAATTATTGATGTGCCTTATGACCCAGCAATTCCACCACTGGGCATACACACCGAGGAAACCAGAATTGAAAGAGTCACATGTACACCAATGTTCACTGCAGCACTGTTTATAATACCCAAGACATGGAATCAACCTAGATGTCCATCAGCAGATGAAGGGATAAGAAAGCTGTGGTACATATACACAATGGAGTATTACTCAACAGTCAAAAAGAAAACATTTGAATAAGTTCTAATGAGGTGGATGAAACCGGAGCCTATTATACAGAGTGAATTAANACACCTGTATACCCGTGGCGGATTCATGTTGCTGTATGGCAAAACCAACACAATATTGTAAAGTAATTAGTCTCCAATTAAAATAAATAAATTTAAATTAAAAATTTTCATTTTTATTTGGAGGATAATTGCATTACAGTATCGTGTTGGTTTCTGCCATACATCAACATGAACCAGCCATAAGTATACCTATGTCCCCTCCTCCTTAAACCCCCCTCCCACCTCCCATCCCATGCCACCCTTCTAGGCTGTCACAGAGCACCAGTTTGGGCTCTTAGTGTTATACATAAAGTTAACATTAGCTATCTGTTTCACATATGGTAATGTATGTATTTCAATGCTCTTCTCTCAGTTCATCCTATTTTCTCCTCTGCCCACTGTGTCCAGAAGTCTCTTCTCTATGCCTGTATCTCTATTCCTGCCTTGTAAATACATACATTAGTACCATTTTCTATATTCTTTATATATGCAACACTTGCTTTTTCTCTTTCTCACTTACTTCACTCTGTAATGCTCAAAATTCTCACTTAAATGCCCCTCCCACCTCCCATCCCATGCCACCCTTCTAGGTTGTCACAGAGCACCAGTTTGTGCTCCTAGTGTTATACATAAAGTTAACATTAGCTCTCTATTTCACATATGGTAATGTACATATTTCAATGCTCTTCTCTCAGTTCATCCTATTTTCTCCTGTGCCCACTGTGTCCAGAAGTCTCTGACTTCTCTATGCCTGTATCTCTATTCCTGCCTTGCAAATACATACATTAGGACCATTTTCTATATTCTTTATATATGCAACACTTGCTTTTTCTCTTTCTGACTCACTTCACTCTGTAATGCTCAAAATTCTCCAAGCGAGGCTTCAGCAATACACGAACTGTGAACTTCCAGATGTTCAAGCTGGTTTTAGAAAAGGCAGAGGAATCAAAGATCAAACTGCCAACATCCTCTGGATCATCCACGAAGCAAGAAAGTCCCCCCAAAAATCTATATCTGCTTTATTGACTATGCCAAAGCCTTTGAGTGTGTGGATCACAATAAACTGGGAAATTCTGAAAGAGATGGGAATACCAGACCATCTGATCTGCCTCTTGAGAAACCAGTATGCACTTCAGGAAGCAACCGTGAGAACTAAACATGAAACAACAGACTGGTTCCAAATAAGAAAAAGAGTACGTCAAGGTTGTATATTGTCACGCTACTTATTTAACTTATATGCAAAGTATATCATGAGAAATGCTGGACTGGAGGAAGCACAAGCTGGAATCAAGATTGCTGGAAGAAATATCAATAACCTCAGAGATGCAGGTGGCACAACCCTTATGTCAGAAATTGAGGAAGAACTAAAGAGCCTTTTGATGAAACTGAAAGAGGAGAGTGAAAAAGTTGGCTTAAAGCTCAACATTCAGAAAACAAAGATCATGGCATCTGGTCCCATCACCTTGAGAGAGTCATTCCTAAGCAGGTTGATAAGAAGTCCAGGGGTCCCCAAGGAGAGAAGGGTCTGGAATTCTCAATGAGGAAGAAAGGACAAACTTTTGTGTCCCTCTACGTTCCTTAGGATAATATAGCAATAATGTATCCTGCTTGAGGACAGTCTCTGGAAAAAATGCTTCTGGCTAATCCTGTTATCTTAAGGTGTAAATTATGGGAGTAGGTCTAGTGAGGTCTTTATAACTTCCAGATGTTCTTTTGATTCACTGTAATAACTAATTAGAGAGTATATAACTCCATGGCTAACACTAGCAAGGAGGTACTCTTGCTACCCCCTTCTGATGCCTATGTCAGAAGCTTTCTCTATCTCCTTTATTCTTTAATAAAACTTTATTTCACAACATCTCTGAGTGATCAAGCCTTGTCTCTGGCCCCAGATTGAATTCTTCTGCTCTGGAGGCCAAGAATCCAGAGGTCTTTGCATCGTTCAGCAACAGCCTTTCAACTTCATGGCAAATAGATGGGGAAACAGCAGCAACAGTGGCTGACTTTATTTTGGGATGTCTCTGGCCCCAGATTGAATTCTTCTGCTCTGGAGGCCAAGAATCCAGAGGTCTTTGCATCGTTCAGCAACAGCCTTTCAACTTCATGGCAAATAGATGGGGAAACAGCAGCAACAGTGGCTGACTTTATTTTGGGGGCTCCAAAATCACCACAGATGGTGATTGCAGCCATGAAAGTAAAAGACCCTTACTCCTTGGAAGGAAAGTTATGACCAACCTAGACAGGAGGAGAAGGGGACGACCGAGGATGAGATGGCTGGATGGCATCCCGGACTCGATGGTCGTGAGTCTGAGTGAACTCCGGGAGATGGTGATGGACAGGGAGGCCTGGCGTGCTGCGATTCATGGGGTCGCAAAGAGTCGGACATGACTGAGCGACTGAACTGAACTGAACTGAGGTCTACTGAAGTCTTTATACCCTCCAGATGTTCTTTTGATTCACTGTAATAACTAATTAGAGAGTATATAACTCCATGGCTAACACTAGCAAGGAGGTACTCTTGCTACCCCCTTCTGATGCCTATGTCAGAAGCTTTCTCTATCTCCTTTATTCTTTAATAAAACTTTATTTCACAACATCTCTGAGTGATCAAGCCTCATCTCTGGCCCCAGATTGAATTCTTCTGCTCTGGAGGCTAAGAATCCAGAGGTCTTTGCATCATTCAGCAACAGCCTTTCAACTTCATGGCAAATAGATGGGGAAACAGTAGCAACAGTGGCTGACTTTATTTGGGGGGCTCCAAAATCACCACAGATAGGGATTGCAGCCATGAAATTAAAAGACGCTTACTCCTTGGAAGGAAAATTATGACCAACCTAGACAGGATTAAAAGCAGAGACATTACTTTGCTGACAAAGGTCCTAGGTCATATGGTTGTTCCAGTAGTTGTACAAATGTAAGAGTTGGACTATAAAGAAGGCTGAGTGCCAAAGAACTGAAGCTTTTGAACTGTGGTGTTGGAGAAGACTCTTGAGAGTCCGTTTGACTGCAAGGGGATTAAGCCAGTCACTCTTAAAGGAAATCAACGTCAAATACTCATTGGAATGATTGAAGTTGAAGTTCCAATATTTTAGCCATCTAAAGATCAGACTCATTGGAAAAGTTCCTGATGCTGGTATAGATTGAAGACAAAAGGAGAAGAGGACAGCAAAGGATGAGGTAGTTCGAGGTAATTAGCTAGCAGCACTGACTCAACGGACATAAATTTGAGCAAACTCCAGGAAATAGTGAAGGACAGGGAAGTCGGGCATACTGCAGTCCATGGGGTTGCAAACAACTGGACATGACTTAGTGACTGAACAACAGCAGTGTCACACAGTGACTGGTTTAGATTTAAAAGTAAGATCAAGACTTAGTTAATTACACTCTTACATCCAGCAGACTGTATTATATAGGAAATACTTTAAATGAGAGATAAGTGATGCCAGGTACTCACTAATGGATTTGATTATGATACAAATACCATAATCAGTGAAGGACTAGGAAACCTCGCGTGCTGCGGTCCATGCAGTCGCAAAGAGTCGGACACGACTTAGTGACTGAACAACAAGAAACTATATTTTAAGAACTTTTCTTCAATTTTACCCTGGCTAATACACTTGCAAATAGGAATAAGCACATATCTGTATGTGTTCAGGGGTCTGGGTATCTCACGGGGATCCCAAGCTGATAGAAGGCTGGCATGACTTTTAGCCCCTCACACTGTTACCATTACAAGATTAGTCATTGTAATATATAATCTAATATCATTGAGCAAAACATCCGAAAGCTTTGATGTGTTGTCATTATCACATTTGTCCTTCATTAAAATGTAGAATTGTAATGTATGTATTAATAAAAAGGTATTATCAACAATGCTGAGGGATTATTTTTACTGCTTCATTTATTCAGAGGTTCTTCATGAATAAGCCACAATGTAAAATGATTAGCAGTGCCTGTCTACCAGATCAACAGATATTCTTTTGTTTATTTTTGCCTTTCTATCAAGAGTTAACAAGCAAGAACTAGGGCTTTATGAAAAGGGCCTTAACAGCCCCCACAGTTTGTATAAACTTCAGACATTTTTAAAAACTAATTTGTCTTGGAGTACAGTTGCTTTACAATGTTGTGTTAGTTTCTGCTGCACAGCAAAGTGAGTCAGTTACATGTATACACTCATTTTAGACTCTTTATATATATATCAGTTATAGAGTATTGACAGAGGAGCCTGATGGGTTACAGTCATTGGGGTCATGAAGATTTGGGCATGACTGTTTGACTAAGCACAGCACATAGAGTTCTGAATAGAGGTCCCTGTGTTGTATAGTAGAGCCTTATTAGTTGCCTACCTTGTATATAACAGGGTGTAAACATAAATCCCAATCTCCCAATTTATTCCAGACATTTTTTCTTGATCTTATTCTTTGACCATCTAGTTTAGAAGCTGTGTCAATTCCTTCTATACCAGGATGATGTGTGAACATTTTACAATCCAGGAATGTCTTGCTCCAGAAACTGTGAGCTCACCTTCCTCAAAGTAATAATCTGAAAAATGGGTACCTTTATCCCAGTCTGTGTGGAAAGGCAGAAGCTTCATTTCCACAAGTGCTGATGACTAAGCACAGATGGGAACCTTGAGGCTGAGGGCCTGTGTTATCTTCTCATTAGCTCACTCAGTTTACAAATCCCCCTATCCCCAGTCACTTGTTTCAGGGGAGTTGGGGGTAAATCTTTCTCCTTGCAATAGTCTTGACCTTTATCACAATATCTTGAACAAAGCTTTCCTTGCCTATTTAACTCTTTCCAGGGCAATGTTTTTGGGAGGATCTGTGGCTCCTTGCTATTAAGTACATAGCTAAAGAAAAATCTTACTCTCAAAATCCATAATGACAGGTGCTTCAGTCAGTTAGAGGTGCAGTGCACGTTTCCACACTTGGTCCAGCACTGACCGGTTGTTCACCCCCAGGAGATGGCAGGAGGGTAGGTTGGTGTGCAAGGATCTCACACATCATTTCAGGCTCGCCTCTGTGGTTGGGACCTCTCTCAAAGAGAGTAATTGTTGTGAACTAGGTTTTAACCCAGTTAGAAATTGCTACAGGTGTGTCTCTGCAGCTTAAATGAACAGCCTGAGGCCCAGCTGGGTCCTGGGCACCAGGCACCCAGAGAGGTAAATGTTGGGTGGGGTCTTGGACCTGGCTCTGAGGTGCTGCCCGCTGAGACCTGCCCCCTCAGCCAGTCGGGCACTGGACAGAGGACCCCGACTTCGTGCCAGACACTCTGCCCACACAGGACCCCCTCCTCCTGGCCCGGGCCTGGACCCCAGAGGTAGAGGGTGGCACCTGGGACCTGATGCTTTCCTGTCAGAACTGAGGGCAGCATTTGTTTTGGGGGGAGGTTTACAGCAACATTAGGGCTTCCTGCAGAGCTCCATCAGTAAAGAACCTGTCTGCAGTGCAGGGGGCCTGGGTTTGATTCTTGGGGTGGGAAGGTCCCCTGGAGAAGGGAATGGCAACCCACTCCAGTATTCTTGCCTGGAGAATCCCATGGACAGAGGAGCCTGGCAGGCTACAGTCCATGGGGCCGCAAGGGTCGGACTTGACTCAGTGACTAAACCACCACCACCACCTCAAGAACATCGTGACCTGACCGTGACCTGACCTCAAGAACAGAGACTGACCCCAGAAGCAACCAGGCCACTCCCTCAGCTTTCCCAGAAAAGCACTTTGCTGAAAGGTTTCTGGGTGCTCAGCTTCTTGTGTGTGTTTGTCTTTTCTGCTTGTGTGGCCCTGCAGTAAGGCTTTCTCTCCTCACCGTGTGTTAGGAGCACAAACTTGTGATCAGTACCAAGATGATGTTCTAATCAAGACTAGAATCTCTTTTTATTCTCAATGTGTTAGATTTGTCCCTCCTCACCCCGAAGTGTTCACTATCAACTGTACTTGGGGACAGAACATTTTCACTCATATGAATTATTTTCATAATCAGAGGAGGATGTGTGAGCCTGAGATTCAATTTGTGAAATTAAATGTTTACTCTGAAAAGCCCAACTTGTCCATAGAATCACAGTGGCAATTTGACAGTGGCAGTTGGATTCGTCCTCTGCAGAGCCCAGTTAATTCTGAAGGTTCTGTGATGTGTGGTCGCATGGTAATGTGGTGATACACATTCCACATTCTGTACCCAGGGTGTTTGTGAGCTGATATCTTCATGTGTTGTGGCAAAGAGAAATGGGTAACCTAAACTGCTGTTTGGGAAGTAGGTTCCCACTGTTCCTCTGAAGGCTGTTCCTTCAAATGGCTGGTTAACTTTACTGATGAAATTTCCTCATCTTTTTTTTTTTCTTTTCCATCACTCTAATTTATCTACAGAGTTATAAATGTGTTTTATAGTTTTGTCTTATTCCTTAAATTATATTTTGATTCTCCTGTCAGCTGGTTGCCTTAAATATCTTCCTAAATTTTCAATTTCCCAATGCCTGTTTTGTACACACTCTTACCAGAGAACAGATGGAAAGAACGAACACAGGAGAACCATGATGTCTCCTCAGCATCGGACATTATAGTAAAAGGGAATTCCATCTCAACTCTTCTCAAATGTTGCTGCCCAAATCTACAAACACTAGCAGTGTAAATCCAGAGACTTAAAAAGGAAAGAAACTGGGATTGACTGGTGGGATTTTCATGGGTTGATGTGGGCTGGATCATTGTTTGGCTGTTGCCAAGGAGTTAGTGAGATGGCATAGTGCTATCGGGTTAGTAGGAGGAACATTTGGTCACTGAGGGAAGGAGAGCCTGTCTATTGATCCTCAAGGAGAATCTAGGGTTACTGTCTCCAGGCTGTGAGGATGGAGATGATTTTCAAAAGAAGACGGGGCTCTGTTGTCTTTCACTACAGGGTCTAGAGCATGATGAGAAGTTGATAGAGGCAGAATTTTAGTGGGGAAAGATTGAACTCCTGCCCATTCTTAGCTAGCACTTGGTCCAGGCTGCTCAAATAAGTGTTCAGATCAGCTGTGAGACTTTGAGCATCTCAGACTTAATTAAGCCACCAAAGGCCAGCACAGATGGCCACCTCCCCAGTTAACTCACATTAACTGCTCCTTGGTCAAGTTAAAGGGAAACTAATTCTTGTTAGAGCCATAATGTGGCCTTTGGTTTAGAAGGTTCTGAGCTCTGACCCAACTTGTTGGCCAAACAGACCACTGGTCACTTAGTAAGGTGAACTGGGCTTTGGGAAGGCTGCTTGTGAGATGGTTGAGTGTGTGAAGAAACCTTGGAGGATGGATAGAGTTGGAATCCTGTGGTCTTTCTGAGGGGCTTTGCTCAGAGGAGACTTGTATTTTGGATCAGGAACTGAAATGTAGAGACGAGTGGCAGAAGGAGGATTTGAACTCTTTTTAAGGCTGAGGCATCTTCTTCAGGGCATCAGCTCTCATCTACAGAAAACTAGGGGCAGGATAGTTTGAGTTGGGGGTAGGCTTGAGGTCCTGGTTAAGGGGTTTAAGCACAGGTCTCAAGGGTGCAGGCATCTGTGTCCTCAGGGAACCATCTACAATCCTGTCCCAAATCCTCTATTTATCATTGTGTGATGCTTGGAAAGTCACTTCACCTCTCTAAATTTCAACACCGTCTAATGTAACATATGGATTACAGCCCACACTTTGTCCACCCTTCCTCTTGAACACGGCTGGATGTCAGAAGAGGTGACAATAGATACTCCCCATGAGCTATAAAAACTTGTTTCTGTGAAAAAGCTGAAGAATAAGCTCCCATCCCCACTTACTGGAGCCATCAAATGCCCTCTCTGCTTTCAACCACTACTGAAGGTCCATCTTATTCTTGCCATCATTCAGTGTTGAACAGTTACAGAGAAATTGTGAAGCACCAGGCCTCTACTTTTCTATTCGTTTATTTCTCTATCATTTATTTGTTTGGCTGCGTCGGGTCTTAGCTGTGGCACACGGGATCTGCATCACATTGTGCAGATCTTTCGTTGCAGGCACTGACTCTCTAGTTGTGGTGCTTGAGCTCAGTAGTTGCAACAGGTGGGTTTAGTTGCTCCGAGGCATGTGGGACCAGAGTTTGCCGACCAGAAATCAAACCCCGTCCCCAGATTCTTACCCACTGGACTGCCGGCGAAGTCCCGCCTTTATTTTTCTAATATTTTCCCTGTATTTAATCATTCCTGGCCTCATGATACTAAAACTAGGCCGTGTTAACATTTCTCCAACTCAGGACAGGGAATTAAGGCAAAGAGGGATCCATATGTCTTTCCCAAGTACCTGCTTCTCCTAAATGCAATTTGAACACAGTCCATCAGGGATGGTCACCATGCTCTGCTGAGCTTCAAAGTCTCAGTTAAATAGAGATATTTGCACACACAGCCAGTCTGTTGGGTATTTTTAGTGCACATCAAACTGCAGATCTTCTGAAGTCCACCTTGGATTCAGGAGGCCTTGCTAGGCATCTGGTGAGGAAGGGGACCAGAGGATTCAATTGTGGATCAATTTTTATTAGTTCCCGGGTGGTCCTCTGTAGGCAAGATGTCGACAGCTCTCACCATTATAATGCATTTCACAGGGGATTTCATCCAGAAGGCAAAAACAAGAACAAGAACTACAAACATCAAAATGTCATCAAGAACCAGCTAGATGAAGAGACTTCGGTGTTGGCCACATAACAGGGTACACCCTATAAATATCTTGACTGAAGGTCCTGTGGAAATTTTCTCATTAAGTTCATTCAAGAATGATTATTGTAGTGTGTTCAGGGCCTCATATTTAAGAAAAAACCCGAAATATTAAGCAGTGTCCTTCTTTTATTTCATGTGTTCAAATTGAACCGATATCAGTTGGTACTGCTTTAACTATGAAAGGAAAGATGCATTTCAAATTCAACATTTGGTTCATGCTTAAAAGTGAAGATGGTCTCTAGCTATGGTTTGGACATTAGCTAATTTTTTAACACTAGGTGTGATATGTTCCCCCCTGAAGTCATGTTTCAAGATTTCTTTAAATTACTAGACTTTATTTAAAACAGGATTACATTGACATAAAAGATGTATTGATTATACAGAAAATTCCCATATCATATCACTTCAGGTTCAGCTCTCACATTCTACTCACAGATCACACATGTGTGGTATATTTTTTACAATTAGTGAGAAAATATATTTTTAGTAATTCAAAGTCTAACATTGTTAGTTCACCTAACATTCACACTTTGTGTTGTTATATTCAGTGATGTTTTAAATATGCACATTTAAATTATGGTACCATACAGAAATCTATACACTAATGTTCACAGTGTATTATTAGTACTTAAATACTAGAAACAACCCCAAGATCATCATGTGATGAATGGATAAATGAAATGTGATATGTCCTCAGAATGGAATACTATCCCACCATAAAAATGAATCATGCTATAAAATGGATGGACGATTTAATACAAAAATTTATTATAGTTAGTGAAATAAGGCAGGCACAGAAAGACAAATATTGTATGATTCCACTGGTTTAAGTTACACAGAATAGGCTAACTCATGGAAGCTGGAAATAGAAATTACCAAAGCGAGGCGGCAAAGGAGAAGGTGGATTATGACTTAATGGGTACAGAGGTTATACTGGATCTGATGAAAAAGATGTAGATGGTGTTGATAGGTACACTAAATTGTGAATATAGAAAAATCAAGATTGCCAGCAGAAATATCAATAACGTCAGATATGCAGATGAGACCAACCTTACGGCAGAAACTGAAGAACTAAAGAGCCTCTTGAGGAAAGTGAAAGAGGAGAGTGAAAAAGTTGGCTTAAGCCTCAGCATTCAGAAAACTAAGATCATGGCATCCGGTCCCAGCACTTCATGGCAAATAGATGGGGAAACAGTGGAAACAGTGGCTGACTTTATTTTTCTGGGCTCCAAAATCACTGCAGATGGTCATTGCAGCCATGAAATTAAAAGACGCTTACTCCTTAGAAGCAAAGTTATGACCAACCTAGACAGCATATTAAAAAACAGAGAAATTACTTTGTCAACAAAGTTCCGTCTAGTCAAGGCTATGGTTTTTCCAGTAGTAATATATGGATGTGCTAGTTGGACTAATAAAGAACACTGAGCACCAAAGAAGTGATGCTTTGGAACTGTGGTGTTAGAGAAGACTCTAGAGAGTCTCTTGGACTGCAAGGAGATCGAATCAGTCCAACCTAAAAGAGATCAGTCCTGGGTGTTCATTGGAAGGACTGATGTTGAAGCAGAAACTCCAATACTTTGGCTACCTGATGTGAAGAGCTGAGTCATTTGAAAAGACCCTGATGCTGGGAAAGATTGAGGGCAGGAGGAGATGAGGACGACAGAGGATGAGATGGTTGGATGGCATCACCGGCTCAATGGACATGGGCTTGGGTGGACTCTGAGACTTGGTGATGGACAGGGAGGCCTGGCATGCTGCGATTCATGGTGTTGCAGAGTCGGACATGACTGAGCAACTGAACTGAACTGATGGGACTTTTAAATTCTTAAAAATTATGAAAAGAATAAATACAATGTATTTTTGATGACAATGCTCAGGCCCTAAGTTATGTCTGTGAGCCCATGGACAGCAGCACACCAGGCTTCTCTGTGTCTCACTATCTTCTGGAGTTTGCTCAAATTCATGTCCATTGAGTCGATAACGCTATCCAGACATCTCATCCTCTGTGGCCCCTACTTTTCCTCCTGCCTTCAGTGTTTCCCAGCATCAGGAGCTTTTCGAATGAGCCTGTTCTTTACATCAGGCGGCCAAAGCATTGAAGTTTCAGCATCAGTCCTTCCAATGAATATTCATGATTGATTTCCTTTAAGATTAACTGCTTTGATCTCCTTACTGTCCAAGGCACTCACGAGAGTCTCTTCAGAGTCTCTAAAGCATTAATTCTTTGGCACTCAGCCTTCTTAATGGTCCAAGTCTCACAACTGTACATGACTTCTGAAGCATAGTGTGATTTTTAGTGCTTCCCTCTGTCAGACAGAGTTTCAAGTCGATCAGGTTCCCCTTAGCCAGAAAGCCTAAGGCTCTCTGACTCATTTCTGAAATGTTCATTTCCTTGGCCTTCCTCCACCCATGAGAAAGGTTGTCCAACAGATTTCACCCCACACTTATTAACCACCCACATCCACACATTCCCCCCATGTGTCCACACTATCAGCATCACAGATGCCCTGACAATTTTCTATGTCCTCCTAGAGCTTCTGAGGACCAGCTTGAGGAGCTATCCATTTCAATGCTGGAGGAAGAAGCTCTGCCCAACTCCATAGTAAGTGCCTCCTATTCATCTGAGATAAAAGTGTTGCTTCATGACTTTATTTTCTAGCTGAATTCAGATAAAGGTTCAAAATATTCAAGACAGTTCATATAAACAGTTTTTAATTTGATGGATGAATTTCTCCCAGCAGATAACTTATTCAAAAGAATCTTTTTCAAAAATGACAACATAAATTAAAAACTGGAATCGGGAGCAGTTTCCTCAGCAGAAACTGTTCCTTCCTGAAATGAAAGTTTTAATTACTAGTGAAAATGAGCTTGAGAGATCTTCCAGGAGGAGCTCCAGCCTTTCCCACAGGTGTCCTCTCTGTGTTCTTTTGGGGCTATGGACTCAACAGCACATTCCCATTTGTTTTTCTGAAAAGAAAAAGAGAACAAAAGACCTGAAGGCACAGTACTCAAGATGCTGACACCCTCACACTGTTTTCTTCTTTCTAATTGCAGGCGCATGAACAAACAAGTGAACACGGTAAATATTCAGGGATCATCCCTCTGATGAAAATAATCTAGTTGATGAACATGGCAATCTCTTGCCAGCTCTGTTTGGAGAGTCGCCCTGATGCTGGATTCCTAAAGAGGGTGAAGGCAGTGGGTGCAGATAAGAGACTGATCGCCCAGGAAAGAAAATGTCTGTGCTCTGTGGTATGAGTAAACGACTACATCAGTTAGATGCATGGGTTTGGGTCCCACGTGTGAGCCTATGCAGTGTGATTCTAAAGCTATTTGTCTATGTGTGTTTCCTCAGGAGATTTTTCCCTCTTATACAGCACAAGTCAGCTGTGAACTTTCTAAACACTTATCACACTGCTCACTAGCTATAGATTACCTAATTCTTTCCTCAATATAGTCATTCCTCAAGTTTGGTTAATATTCATTTTGTTCGAATGGAGATGGTGCTGAGAAAAATGGACCAAGCTATTGACCTCCTAAGTGGAAAAGGATAAACTAAGAACCTTGGGGTGGTCTCGATGTGTTTGCTCTGGACCCCTGACCTGCACTTACCACTCAACCATGGGATCCTCAGTCATGGAGCAAGGGGGTCCCTGCATCTACGTTTATGCCTGGAGGTAGTAGAGCTCCAGAAGCCCAGACTGTGCCCATCATTGTAAGATGGGCTCAGTGGTCATGGAACCCAGGGCAACATAGGTGGATTATTGCCAACACTGGCACAGGCATTATTGTGAAAGGCACCTTGGGATTCATATCCTCCTGGTCAATTCAAAGATCTCAAAGTTGCGTTCCCTTGCTTAGACAGTGCAGGCCGTATCTGCTGGTGCTAGTGTCATTGCTTAACCAAGGACAAAAGCAGATTGTCATCAGGGAGATATTTCATTGTGCTGGGTGACATTACCATAAGCCTTCCATTGGTTAAACCGTGAAGCACACTTTCAAGGGAAGGTGTCAAAGAGATGTCACAGTGGAACTTGAGACTCTGCTTGGTGACCTTGACTCCTGTTGTAAACCTCCTACACACCAGGGTCCAAGAAGGTCAACGTTTACCCCATGCTTTGTCTCCATGAGGAACTGTCCCACTAAATGTATGGCTTCAATGAGTGTGAAAAGACACTGACTCAGTGGATGTGCAAATATTGTTTGGAAAATGAAGACTGGGAAGAAACATCACATGATAGATTATAGCTATTTGACAAGGTAGGGTTGAAATCAGTCCTCTAAGAGAGATTACTTTTAATCAAGAACAAAATCTCATAGGAAACTTAGTAAGTGCATCAGCTGAAACTGAATCCTGGGGAGGCAGTGATCTAGGAAGAAATCCTTCTGGATAGGGGTGGTTTTGCAAAAGATATTAACAGGCAGGAGTTCCACGAGTCTCTGTCATTGAAAGGTGGCATGCATTTCAGTGTTTCTTTTTTGCGGAAATGTTAGGTTACCAGTAGTTAAAATACAGAAGTTTTGTTTTGTTATTTCCTGCTCCTCTGATTTGCTCTTATTCATACAACCAAGAGGATGATTCAACAGCAGCTCAGTCCACAGTTACTAATGCCTTATGCATACACTCCCCCCCGTGTCCCCCCAAATGAAAAAGGTTCCTGAGAGATTAGTGAGCAGCCTCACTTGTGTCCCAGTGGCTATTCTGTGTCCCTCTAGCTCCCCAGGAGGACAGGGCGGTGGAACTGCCCCAGGACCGGGCTGAGGAAGAGCCTCTGAGCACCGTGGACGTAAGCGAACCTTTCTTAATCTGGGATAAGACTGTGGCTTCACGTCTTTATTTTCTTTTCAGTCGAATACAGTTATAGTAATCTGACAATTTATGTTACCACTGAGGCATGCAAATCCTTGGCTGGGAAAGTAGAGAGGATAAATCTATTATCAACACAGTCCTGATTCAAAAGGACATTTAAATAAGACAGTATCATGTATTACTGTAGGTACTTTGCTCAGCAGAAAGTTTTCTTTCTTGAAAAACAATTTGTAAATGTTAGTGAAATTAAAACTGAGAGATCTTATGTGAAACAGGCCAGTCTTTCCAAAAGGAGACTGTCTGTTTTATTTTGGAGCCACTGAAATAGAGTGCCAGTTACCTGAGGACAAAAACCAGATAACAGAAGACTTAGTGCAGGAAATTCAAGATGCTGACACACTCACTCTGTTTTCTTCTCTGCAATCACAGGAATCCGGGGAAGCCTATGAACACGGTAAATATTCAGGGATCATCACTCTGCTGAGGGACAATCCAGCTGAAAAGGTGGGGTTCTCTGACTGGCTCTGGTTGGAGAGTGGCCCTGATGCTAGATTCCTACTTGGGGTGTGGGCTGTAGGTGCAGAGAAGAGACTGATCTCCCAGGAAAGAACAATGTCTTTGTTCTATGGTACCTGGAAGCAACTACATCATTTAGATGTTGTGGGTTTGTGTGAATCAGGGTTGGGGGCCCATGTGTGAGACCAGGTGGTGTGATTCTGAAGTTCTGTGTCTGTGTGTGTTTCCTCTGGAGATGTTTCCCTGTTACACAGCACTAGTCAACTGTGAACTTTCTAAACACTTCTCACTACCACTGCACACTGACTATACATTACCTAATTCTTTCCTCCACTCAGTCTTTCCTCCAAAGCGAAAGTGAAAGTCATTCAGTTTGTATTCAAATCTTTGGAGCCCCATGCACTACAGTCCAAGGAATTCTCCAGGCCAGAATACTGGAGTGGGTAGCCTTTCCCTTCTCCAGGGGATCTTCTAAACCCAGGGATCAAGCACAGGTCTCCAGCATTGCAGGCGGACTCTTTAACAACTGAGCTATCAGGGAATCCAGTCCCCAAAATAGCTTAATATTAATTTTCCTCAGGTGAAGATGGCAAATGGACAAATGTCCCAAATTCTTAACCTCCTAGTGGAAAAGCCGAACTGAGTACCTAGGGCTGATCCCAATTTGGCTCCTTTGGATGAGTAACCTGCTCCTACCAGTCAGCCATGTGATCCTCAGTCATGCGGAAAGGGGGTCCCGGCATCTATATCCATCCCTGGAGGTACTAGCAGGTCCAGGGGTCCAGATCCTGCCCATCATTAAAAGGTGGGCACAGGGGTCAAGGAACCCAGGGTAACCATAGGTGGATTAACGCCAACTTTGACACAGTCATTATTCAGAAAAGAATCTCGGGACTCACATCCTCCTGGTAAACTCACAGATTCTGAGTGTTGGGTGGCATTTTATAGAGTGTAAGTCATATGTGTTGGCGTTCCTGTCATTGTTTACACAAGGACAAAAGCATATTATCATCAGAGATGTGTTTCACTGTACTGGGAAATATTACCATAACCTCACATTGATTAGACCCTGTAGTACACACTCAAGGGAAATTGTCAAATAAAACTCACCTTGGAACGTGATGGTTTAGTGACCATGACTCTTGTTGTAAATCTCATGCACAGCTGGGTCAGAGACAGTCAGGTTCACTCCATGCTTCCTCTCCATAATGAAGTGTCCCACTAAAAGTATGACTTCTGTGGGTGTGAACCACCACTGACTCAGTGGACATGCAAACATTTTTTTTGGAAAATCAAGCCTGGGAAATAACATCTCATGATTGACAATAGCTATTTGGAAAGGTAGTATTGAATTTAGTCCCCTAACAAGAGTTTGCTTTTAATCAAGATTAAAGACTCAAGACTTGGTAAGTACAACAGCTGAAACAGCAGATCCTAAGGATGCAGTGATCTAGGAAGAAATCCAGAAGATAGGTGTGACTCACCAGAAGCCCTAAACAGAACGGAGGGTCTCACAGGTCTCTGTCATTGAAAGCTGGCATGCATTGTAATGTTTCACTTTTCCCCACTGGTTTGGTTACCAGCAGTTAAATGCAGCCAATCTCTTTCATTGCCTTCCTCCTTGTCTCCTTTGTTGTACTTTATCCAGCAAAGAGGAGGATTCAAGAACAGCTCAGTCCTTAGTTACTAACCTCTCTCCTGTACACATTCCCCCCAAGTCCCATCAAACAAACAAACAAAACTGAGATCTTTGTAAGCAGCCTCTCCTCTGTCCTGATGGCCTTCTGTTTCGCTCTAGCTCCCCAGGAGCACCTGGTGTTGGAACTGCCCCAGGCCGGGGCTGAGGAACCACCTCTGCATCCCCTGGAGGTAAGGCCTGCTGTCTGTGTCTCACAGACTGCTGCTTCACTTCTTTAGGTTTCATTCAGCAGAATACACTTATAGTAATCTGACAATATATATTAGCACTTCTGTATTCAATTCCTTGCTGGTGAAATATTGATATTAAATCTGTTATCAACACAGACCTGATTCAAAAGGACACTATAAATACTGTCAATTACTCCTGTATGTACTTTCCTTAGTAGAATTTTTTTCCTCCTTGAAACTGAAAGATCGTAAGTCAAAAAGCCCAGCCTTTTCAACAAGGGTCCTCTCTGTTTTCTTTTGGAACGATTGATTTTTTAAAGACTTTAGTTACCTGAGGAAAACAAAAAATCAGATACGATAAAAGTTACTGCCAGCGTCACACTGCTTTCTTCTCTCTAATCACAGGCAGCCGGAGCAGCCAGTGAACACGGTAAATATTCAGAGACCATCCCTGTGCTGAGGAACAATTCAGCTGATGACTGTGGGGCTCTCTTGCCAGCTAGCTTCGCAGAGTCACCCTGAGGCTGGATTCCTATGGGGGGGGTGAGGGTTGGGGATTCTGAGAAAGGACTGATCTCAAATTAAGAACAATGTCTGTGTTCTATGGTCCCTTGAAACAACCACATCTTTTAGATGATGTGAGTTTGTGAGAATCAGGATTGGGGGCCCATGTGTAAGCCCGTGTGGTGTGATTCTGAAGGTGTGTGTGTGTGTGTCTTTCCACAGATTTCCCCCCCTTACACAGCACACGCCAACTGTGAACTTTCTAAACACTTCTCATCACCACTGCTCACTGACTATACATTACCTGATTCTTTCCTCAAGTCAGCCATTCCTCAAGTTTTATTAATATTCATTTTCCTCAGATGAAGATGCTGCTGAGCAAAATGGCCCAAGCCCTTGTCCTTCTAAGTGGAAAAGGCATACTGAGAGCATAGGAGGCTTCTAGTGTTTCTGGTCTGGACCCCTCACCTGAACGGGTCACTCATCCTTGAAATCCTAGTCATGAAACAAGGGGGTCCCTGCACCTATGTTTATGCCTGGAGGTACTATAGGGGGTCCCTGCACCTATGTTTATGCCTGGAGGTACTATAAACTCCAGTGGTCCAGACCGTGCCCATCATTATAAGGTTGGCACAGTGGTCCTGACAACAGGGCAAGCAAAGTGGATTAACAGCTAACCTTAGCACAGTCATTATTAAGAAAGACACCTCAGGGTTTGCATCCCCTGGTGAACTCTCAGATTGTGAGAGTTTTGCGGCCTTGTGTAGACAATGTTGGTTCAATCTGTTGATGCTGGTGTCATGCTTAAACAAGGAATAAAGCAGATTATCATCAGGGAGATATTTCATTTTACTGGATGATATTATCATAAGCCTTACATTGATTAAAGCTGCTAACACACACTCTAGGGAACGTGTCAAATAGATCTCACATTTAGTTTCGATAGTTAGCCTCCTGAACAGGAGTCGTTGTAATCTCCTAAAGAGCTGGGTCAGAGACAGTCAGCATTCACCCTTGGTTCCTCTCCATAATGAACTGTCCCATTAAATGTATCACTTCTGTCATGTGGACAGCCACTGTCTCGGTGGACATGCAAATATTGTTTGGAAAGTGAAGACTGGGAAAAAATATCACAGGATTGATAATAGATATTTGTAAAGGCAAGACTGAATTCAGTCCTCTAATAGAGCTTGCTTTTAATAAAGAACAAAATTTCATAGAAAACTTGGTAATTTCAATAGCTGCAACTTTGCATCCTGGGGAGGGAGTGATCTAGGAAGAAATCCAGGGCTGATTAGCAGATGCTCCAAGGAAGCAGTTGGGACATTCATCTCTGTCATTTAAAGCTAGAATGCATTTTAGTGTTTCTTTTTTCCCCAATAGTTAGGTTATCATTAAATCACTTGTTAAAATACAGAGGCTCTCTTGCATTTCTTTCCTGCTCCTCTCCCTTGCTCTCCTTCATCCAGCAAAGAGGATAATTCAACAGTAGCTTAGTCCAGAGTTACTTACCCCTCTCATGCATACACTTCACCTCTTGTCCCTATCAAGAAAAAAAAAAAAAAGCTGAGTGACTAGTGAGTAGCCTCACCAGTGTCCTATGAGATACTCTGTCCCACTAGCTCCCCAGGAAGACCTGGTGGAGGAACTGTGCTTTCTATAATTAGCTGTCCCACTAAACAGATGGCCCCTGTAAGTATGGACAGCTACTGTCTCAGTGGACATGTACACACTGTATAGAAAGTAAATATTGATAGAAAAATACTATATTATTCATAATAGCTATTTTTAAATGGAAGGAATTCAGTAATATAAAATCTTGTGTATTTGATTTTCTTTAAGACAAGTAATTAGTGAATTAATAGAATAGCATACTTTGCCCAGGACTGATTTCAGTCCTCTAACAGAGTTTACTTTAAATCAAGTACAAAGTCTCATAGAAAACATGATGAACAGAGTAGCAGCAACTGTGGATCTCGGAGGAAGAGTGACCTGGGAAAAATCAAGAGACAGTGGCCATTTAGCAGGAGCTCAAAATGAGCAGGAGTCATGAGTCTCTTTCATTGAACAGTACACACATTTTAGAGTTTTCCATTTTTTAGATTGAATATTTCATGTTGATTAGGTTCCTCTAGCTAGAAAGCCAAAGATCTGTTTACATTTCCTTCCTCCTCTCCTTTACTTTCCTTCCTCCTCCAAAGAGGATGGATGAACACAAGTTCAGTCCATGCTTATCAACCTCCACATCTGTACACACCACCCCACTTCCACACAAAGAGAAAACATCCTGCATGATTCCTGAGCCGCCTCTCTAGTGTTCTAACCGCTACTTTGTGTCCCCTAGGTTTCACTGAGGACCTGCCAGTCAACCCAACTTGTGACAGGACCGAAGAGACTCCATGTGTCTCCAAAGAAAGTTTTTTTTTTTTTTTTTTTGGTCTGAGATAGAAATATTGTTTCCTTTCTTTTTCAGTAGAATTAAGTTATGAGTCTTTGAAGGTGTTCGTTTCAGATAGAGACAATTCCCTTGGTTGGGATAATGTGGAGTGAGATACTTATTACCAAATCATGACGCCTCAGTCCACAGGATATTAAAATTGTTAGCATCCATTACACCCTGTCGAGTACAGATTTCTCTCTCCTGCAGCAAGATTTCCTCTAAAAAAAGAATTCTGCAGTTTCCAACCCAAAGGATCTTGGGAGTTCCATCCTCCAGGCAAAGGCCTTGCCTTTCATCCTGAGTATGTGTGTTCTGATACTGCTGACCTCCACCGCTGCCCCTCATCAGGAACTGTCGCCAAATGAACCAAAGAGTGTGCATCTATGTGATCTTATCCTCATAGTGTCTTCTCTTCTGTACTTGCAGGTGGCCCTTTCAGAATGTGAAAGCGGTACATATTCTAGAATCATTCACTTTGGGAGAAAAACTTTGTGGATGAGAAAGTTGGGGCTTTCTTTCTGGTTTTAGTGTAGAGGCCAAACTGATTCCAAATTCCTGCTGGCAATGAGTATAGGGGCCCTAGTGATAGTAATTTATAAGTAGAGCAATGTGGCTGATTACTGTAGTTCCAGGAAGAAGCTGTATTATGCTTAATAGTGTAGGTTTGTGTCCACGGAACTGGCTGTGTCTCTATGTGTAATGAATAGCGTGATTCTCCATGTGTCTGTTATTTTTCTGTTGTGTTTTACTCGATATTTATCACCCTAAACATAACTGTTACTGGTGTCAACTTTACCCCCAAATTTCCCATCACCATGTACCATTAATGAGTATGTATATAAAAATTACACCAAGTATACACCTTCACTGTATCCATTGATTTTATACCACGTGACCATCCAATACCCTGAAAGACAAATCCCATCACTACCCAGGAAAATGTTTACCCCTGAGTCTTTTTAATTTTTCTTGAATTTCTTCTTGGCTCTGCTGGGTCTTCATTGCTGCACAGGGTTTTGCTGCTTGTGGAGGGTGAGGGCATCTCTCTAGTTGTGGTGTGTAGGGTGTGCAGGCGTGTCACTTGAGCAGCTTCTTTTGTTGCAGAGCATGCCTTCTAGGGCTCCTGGGCTTCAGTAGCTTTGGAAGGCGGGCTCAGCACTTGTGGCTCCTGGGCTCTAGAACACAGCTCAGTCCTTGTGGTGCCCTGAAGGGTTTAGTTTCTCCAAGGCAAGTGGAATCTTTCCAGACCGGAAATTGAGCTCGTATCTCCTGTGTTAGCATGCAGATTCTTAAGCACTGAAGCACCAGTGAAGCCCTATACGATTCTTGAAAAACAAAACGTGTTTTAGTATTCCACTCCTGGGTCAATCATACCTTCATTTAGTCATAAATCCCATTTCTTACTAGGTCTTATAGCATTTTGATTGGTCATGATCCATATGCCATTTCCCTTATTCAAACTCTTTCCTATTAGAGCCTCAGAATCTTTTCCCCTCAGTCAAGGCCCCCAGTACTGGGGAGGCTCCTTCCTTCTGCAGGGATCCCTGGTGGTACCCACATGCCACACCCAGGTCTAGAGGAATCTGAGAAAGGAGGAACCTAAAAGCATAGATGAAGTTCAGGCCAACTTTGCCTCTTACGCTTTGAAGTGTCCAGTCAGTCCTGTTAATTCAGTGTACTGTGTTGTTCGGCTGATCTCTAGAACTTTTCCATCCTGCAGCAAAAATTTTATAGCCATTAAACAGACCCTCCCTCTGTCAACCTCCTCCCAGTTCTTGGAACCACCCTTCTACTCTCTGCTTCTCTGAATTTTCCTTTAGAAACCTCAGGTAAATGGAATTGGACAGTATTTGTCCTCCATTGACTACCTTATTTCACTCTTAACAGTATCCTCAAGTTTCATTCACAGTGCTGCGAATGACAAAGTATCCTTCATTTTTAAATGCTGCAAGGCTTCGAGTGTATGTATATACCACATTTTCTTTTTGATTTATCTGCCCGTAGACACTTGGCAGTTTTCTTGGATTTTCTGTACAATATGGTAATGGATATGTCATTGTAAATATCTCCTGGACATTCTCATTTTATCTTCTTTGGACATAAACTCAAAAGAGTGATTCCTGGATCTTATGATCATTCTCTTAATAATATTTTGAGGGACTTCCAAACCGTTCCATAACGGCTATGTCATTTTACATTCTTACCAACAGTTACAAAAGTTCCATTTCTCTACTTTCTTGCCAAAATCTTTTATTTTCTTTTTAGAATACACAACCTGAAAGGTGATAGCTCCTTTCGACTTGGTTTCCATTTCACTGATACTTAGTGATGTGGAACACTCTTGCTATGTATAATGATCATTTCTCTGTCTTCTATGAAGAAATGTCAATTGAAGCCTTTACACATTTTTTAAAGTCAGTTATTTGCCTTTTGTTGTTTTGCCTTTTGTTTATATTCTGGATATTGGCCCCTTATTCAGATGTAAAGTTTGCAGATACTTCTTCTCATTCCATCAGTAGCCTTTCTGTTGATTGTTGAGGAGACCATCTTTTCTTCATTTGATCATTTTAGAACCCTGGCAAAGATCTTTTGGCCTCACACGTGTGACTTTATTTAAGATTCCCTCCTTATGATTCGTTGGTCTCTCTGCCTATTTTGCTGCAGGTAGAACACAGTTTTGCCTGCTGTGGCATTGTTACCTGTTTTGAATCAGGAAGCCTGAAGGCCCCATTGTCATTCTTTGCTCTCATTGTTGAGGAGACCATCTTTTCTTCATTTGATCATTTTAGAACCCTGGCAAAGATCTTTTGGCCTCACACGTGTGACTTTATTTAAGATTCCCTCCTTATGATTCGTTGGTCTCTCTGCCTATTTTGCTGCAGGTAGAACACAGTTTTGCCTGCTGTGGCATTGTTACCTGTTTTGAATCAGGAAGCCTGAAGGCCCCATTGTCATTCTTTGCTCTCAAGGTTGTTTTTGCTCTTTGGGTTTCTCTTTGGTTGCATAAATTTCAGTATTGGGGGATTTTTTCTTTCCATTTCTATAAAAATGACATGCGACTTTGTGAGTCGTTTCAATATGTACATCACTTTTAGGAGTACAGGAAGGTCAACAACACTAAATATTCCAGTCTATGAATATGGTATTGTATTCTGATCACTTGTCTCATCTTTCTTTCAAAAGTATTCTATGGTTTTCAGTGCACAAATCTTTCACTTCCTAAAGGGTCTTTTGTGTTGCCTTACTTGGGAGCTCTAGAGTCAGGGATGGGAAAGATGGGCTCTTGAAGACTGTGAATGTCCCTTCCCTCCCCTCTGCACCTACTCTCTAGTTACTTGTCAGATAGGAGCTCTGGGCCATGCCCTTCACTGCTGCCTACAAGTGACTGGGAATTTGCTTTGAATCTGAGTGTTCATCTTACTATTGGAATGTTCACAAACACTCTCCCAATGCCTGGCCTAGGTAGCCCCAGGTATACCTATATATGAATGATCTCATCAGGGCATCAAAGTGTCTACAACAGAGAACAACCTGAAGAGGCAATTAATTGCCTTTTCCTTGTCTTTGGAGCTATGAGAGCTGAACTTTCCAATGTGGTAGCCAGTAGTCAGATCTCCCTATCTATAATTAACATATTTCAAACAATATTTAACATTTTTAAAAAATCACAAAAAACACACATTTGTTGATCATAATAGCCATATTTCCAGTATGTTCATAAGTGTTGGAATTTCAGCTTTGTAAGCTTGAATGTAAGAGCTATATTGGGCCTGTAGAAGTGTAAGGTTTAAAGGTGAGTCTCTCAGCATCTTTCTCGCATAAGAAATTTTGCACTGGGATCGACATCTTGTGAAGGACTCTGACTCTACAAACACAGGGGAAGTCTTTGAACCTGGAGGAAAGACCAGGGAGATGCTGTGTGAGCCAAGCAAAGGAGGAGAAATGGGTGGGTCGCCTTGTATAATAACTGTATTATTGCTCATGGTTGTCTTTCTGCAGACTGCTTCCTGGAAAGTATTAGCAGCAGTGATGCAGAAGAGAACGCAGGTAGGGAACAACTCTCAGGTGGGATTAACAAGGAGAAGGTTCCAGGACCACTTGGGTTACACTTAACTCTTTGGAGATGAAGGAAGGTGAATATAAACTGAGGAAGCAGAAAGAAATATGTGTAGAATTTTTATTTGTTCTTTTCATATTTTAATGACTTCATAGACCCATGTGATCATGTGCTACATTGTGCTGTGCTTGAAGACATCTTTTTGTCCATTTAAAAATCTCTTTTCCGAGAAGACTACTCTTTCCTTGTCCTTTCACTGCTCATTGTGAAAGCTTGGCTTCTGGTCAGTACCTGCAGGGTTTTATGTATGAGGAACTTTGCCTTTATGTTTAAATTCTCCTATGATGGCCACGTCCTGTGGGCACAAAATTCTCACGGTCACTTGACACTGGAGACCAAGTTCTGGCAGTGAGTGTCAGGTGGTGGGTAAGACATGAACTCTCTCCCTCTGCATTTTCAGGACGTGTGGTTTCCCCTCAAGTTTGTCCTCACTGTTTCTTCCTTGTATGAAGGGTGCTCTCAGGGTTGGATGAGTCAAAGCTCATGTGATCTGGTCTCCCTGCCTGGGCTGAGTCTCCTGGAGCTCATCTCAGCACCACACCTCCCCAAGGATGCTGTGTTGTGTGAGAGCAGTCCATGTGAAGCTGCCCCTAGAGTCCAGCATGGCCACTGTGAAGGGGCCACTGGCTTTCTTTACACATTTGTTCTAGCAGCCCTGCTGACCTGGTCTCCTGGGACTGACCACACCTAGGTCAGAGACTCAGAGCAGCAGGACCCGGGGTGACTGCTCCCCTGAGAACCCACTACACCCTCCAGACCAAAGCTCCAGGTGGTTTTGATCACCATCTTTGCACACTCCTCAATTCATTTGTTTACCTTTTATTTTTTTATTTGTTTCTCATTTGAGCTGTGGGATTTTCTGATATATTTTGAGTATGAGCTCCTAATGTGATATATGGTTTGCAATTTTTCTGTAAGTTAACTTTTCATCCTACAGATTGTTGAAGAGACAACCCTTTCCCTATTTTGTTGTCCTAGAACCTTTATGAATTTCATTTAACCTTGTATGCATGAGTTTACTTGTTTGTTTTTTATTCTGGTATTTAGGGCTATGCATCTATTTCTATGTCAGTATCATACAGCTTTGATTACAATAACTTTGTAATGTGTTTTGAAATCAAGAGGTGAGAAACTTTGATCTTTGATCTCAGGATCATTTTGTCTATTTGGAGTTCTTAGTGGTTCCATACATATTTTTGGAATTATTTTTTCTGTTTCTATGAAAATGACATTAATATTTTGATTGGTGTTGCAATGAATCTTTACTTAGATTTAGGTACTGTAGAAATGTCAATAGTACTGTCTCCAGTCTATGAGCATGGAATGTCATGTTAATTTCTTGTCCCTGAGTCACTCCCTCAGTGTGCTGTGTATTGTTCAGTGTGCTGGTTGTTTCTCTCTGAAGGCCCTGCGTCCCTCCCTCCCTGATCTCAGAGTCAGTGGTGGAGGGATGAGCTTGTGAGGAGACACAGTGCCTCTCCCTCCCTCCTCTCCTCTTCTCTGATGATGTTCAGCACAGGCACCCTGGGCCCTGTGTCCATACCTGTCCCCTCAAGAGGAATACCTGCTGGGAATTCCTCTAAGATCTGGGTGTTGACATTGCTGTTTCAGTGTCCCAAAGGCTCATGAGTACCTGGGATGTGTGCATGAGTCCAGGAAATGCCTACAAATGAATCATCAAATCAAGCCAGTCAGATGCTCTGCAGACAATGTTGGCGGTACAATTCAAAGACCTGCAAGTCCTGGGCTNAGATCTGGGTGTTGACATTGCTGTTTCAGTGTCCCAAAGGCTCATGAGTACCTGGGATGTGTGCATGAGTCCAGGAAATGCCTACAAATGAATCATCAAATCAAGCCAGTCAGATGCTCTGCAGACAATGTTGGCGGTACAATTCAAAGACCTGCAAGTCCTGGGCTTATCTAGACTTGAGACCAAAGAAAGATCCCAGAGTTGACAGAGATATCAGAGGTTTAATAGATGGGGTGATTTCCATGTCTGAAGTAAAAGGGTCCTGGAGAGACACCCACTGTGGATAGCAGGGGACAGGCAGAAGACAGCAGCTGCAGCAGTCTTCACTTGGTGGGATAGGGAATCCACCAGTTACAGTGGGAATGAAGAGCAGGTTGGCTTCTGGGTTACAATGGTTACCATGGAAACCAGTAGAGTGTCCCGTCCCTCTTTTAACCCCTCAGGCTAAATACTTTCATGGGGCAGAAGTCTTGTCTTTGCTAATCTATCAGCAAACAGCTGTCTTGAAATGGCCAGAAAATGCAGAGGAAGTAATCAGGAGAGGGAAAACAACAGAGAGGTGGTAACAGCCTATGTAGAGCCTTGCGTGCTCCGTCACTCGGTTCTGTCTGACCCTTTGCGATCTCATGCCCCATATGCCACCAGGTTCCTCTGTCCATGTATTCTCCAAGGAAGAATATTAAAGTGGTTCACCATGTCCTTCTCCAAAGCCTCTTCCCAACCTAGGGATCCAACCCATGTCTCCTCCATTGGCAGGCAGATGCTTTACTACTGAGCCACCTGGGATGCCCCACACCCTCCCCTGTAACAAAGTCCCCTGGTGTTCCAAGAACTGTTCTACCACAATCTATCAGAAGTGTTAGGACAAGTGGTACTGATCTCCAGATTCACTCACTTTTCCCTGGTGACTCAGATGGTAAAGAATTCACTTGCAATGCAGGAGACCTGGGTTTGAAACTTGGGTCAGGAAGATCCCCTGAAGAAGGAAATGACCACCCACTCCAGTGTTCTTGCCTGGAGAATTCCATGACAGAGGGGCCTGGAGGGCTACAGTCCATGGGGTCACAAATTGTTGAGCATGACTCANCAATGCAGGAGACCTGGGTTTGAAACTTGGGTCAGGAAGATCCCCTGAAGAAGGAAATGACCACCCACTCCAGTGTTCTTGCCTGGAGAATTCCATGACAGAGGGGCCTGGAGGGCTACAGTCCATGGGGTCACAAATTGTTGAGCATGACTCAGTGACTAAGTACATGCACGTGTATAAACTTATACAGTGGTTGTTGTGGGTTATAGTGTGGTAGCCACTAGCCAGATGTGATTGTTATAATGTCCTTAAAGGCATGTTTTACATATGTCAAAAATACTTCGAATTTCAGGTTGCTTAGCATGAAGGTGAGAGCTCTAATGGGTCTGTAGAAGTGAGAGGTTGAGAAGTGACTCTTTCAGCATCTCTATCTTTAGGTTTGCAACTGAGATCAATGTCTTATTGAAGGGCTCTGACTGCACAGAGCACAGATGACTGCCATCTGCTATCCACGGTGAAGTGTCTTTCCAGAATCCTGGGGAAAAGTTCAGGGTGATGCTGTGAGAGCCAGCAGGGCCTCAACTGGAGCAGAAGTGTGTGGGTCGCTCATTCTAATCACCTGTTGCTCGTGGTTGTGCTCCTATGGAATGCGTTGTGGAGAGCATTTAGTGCAGTGATGAGGAAGGGGACACTGGCAGGAAACAGCATTCAGTTGGGATCTGATGGGAGAGGCTTCCTGGAAATTTAGGGTTAAACACTCTGCTTGGAGGCTAAGGAAGGTGAACATGAAATTAGGAAGAAGGAACTCTGTGTAGAGTTCTGACTTACTATTTTCATATTTTAATGATATGATAGAGAAATTGTGTCCTGGACTTGCATCGTGCTCTGTTTATAAACACCTTTTGTTGCTTTCCTCTCCAAAAACTATTTTGCCCATAAGAGCTGTTCTTTTCTGTGCCTCCACTAGTATGGAAGCCTGGTCTCTGGTCAGCACATCTCAGGTATTGTACACTGCAGACTCTGTTTCTATTGCATGTTGAACTATGATGGCCACATCCTAGTGGGTACAAAACTCTCACTGCCACTTGACCCTGGGAACCATGTACTTGTAGCGCATGTGAGGTAGTGTGTGAGACGTGAACTCTCTCCTCCTGAGCTTTCAGGACTTGTGACTTCCCTTCATGTCTGTCCTCACGTTAATTCTTCATGTAAAGGGCGCTCCCGGGGTGGATGAGTCACAGCACACAGTCTCTGGGTCCCTGCCTGGGCTTGGTCTCCTGGAGCTCATCTCAGCCTCTGCACCAGCCAAGGCTGCCGGGCTTCCATGTGAGAGGTCCACGTCCAGCTGCTTCTAGAGACCCTCCATGGCTGCAGATTCTAGAGTCTGTGAAGGGGCCACTGGGCTTCTTCACACACTTGCTTTCACAGCCCAGCTGACCTGGTGTCCTGGGGTTGAGCAGTCCCAGGGCAGCAGGTCCTGGGGTCACTTCTGCTCTCATAACCCACTGCTGCATCCAGAGANCAGATTCTAGAGTCTGTGAAGGGGCCACTGGGCTTCTTCACACACTTGCTTTCACAGCCCAGCTGACCTGGTGTCCTGGGGTTGAGCAGTCCCAGGGCAGCAGGTCCTGGGGTCACTTCTGCTCTCATAACCCACTGCTGCATCCAGAGAGTCCTGCCCCTTCTCCCAGTCCCAGGCCTGGCCCATCCTCTGTCCTTTCCTTCCACCTTCCCAGGTCTCATCCCTCCAATTTTCCAAGCCTCAGTGCACACCGAGCAGCTACCAAGTGTTTATGGAGGATTCTTGCCACAGCATTCTGGCTAAATGTAATTGGAAGCGTTTGCCTATGTCCTTTCCAAGGGTTTGGGAAACTTGAGGTGTTGCTGTGAGCATTAAGCATCTCCCAGATACCTCAGGTCACCCCAGTCAATGGGAAGAGTCTCTGTTGTGTGGAATTTTTGTCCTTCCCTCCCGCAGGGGTCAAAACACTCTCAGATCCATGCCAAGCCCTCCCGGGGAGGGATGGATTGGTTAATTCAGTAATAGGCTGATTGGAGATGTTGGTCATACACCCACGGTCCTTTTTCCAATGTGCCCCTGTTGGAGAAGGTTGTGGAGGTTCAAGGAAGAAGGAAAGGAACAGGGACAAGAGGAGAGAAATGAGAAGGAAGAGAGAGGAAATAGTGGGAGAAGGAGGCAAGTGAGGTCATGGGCAGAGATGCATGGAGACAGTGACCGCCTGGAGAAGGAACAGGTTGTCATGGCCTCATTCCAGGTCACATGTAGACAAGTTGAGGGTGGCAACAGGATGTTGGAGGTCAGAGACCCACTTTTTCATTGCAGAGGTGAAACTCTGAGGCCCTGGGAGGTCCTTGAGGCAGGTACACCAGGGGTCCCAACACCAGGCTGTGAGGAGCACCAGGGTCCCCTGGTCACATCCTGACNTTGGAGGTCAGAGACCCACTTTTTCATTGCAGAGGTGAAACTCTGAGGCCCTGGGAGGTCCTTGAGGCAGGTACACCAGGGGTCCCAACACCAGGCTGTGAGGAGCACCAGGGTCCCCTGGTCACATCCTGACTCTAAGTCTCCCATTTGCTTTCCCACAGCCTCTCCACATAACTGCTGCCCTCAGACACCAGGCGAGTACATGGCGGATAATGAAGATTCAGAGACAGTGAGCAAGAATACTCAGGTCATTTATTTCTTTCATATCTTTCAAACATTTTCTCTTTCTCTGATCCATAGACTCTTCCTTGTAACCCTACCCCATCTCCTCTTTCCAACTTTTTGTGATTAACCTTCTGGAGGACTTGGTCTCTTATAGGCACTTAGGGTTCTAGAAGCTTATATAAAATCTATGAAATCTGTCTGCAGCCCTCTTCCCCCATTTTCTTAGCATTGCCCTGGCTCCTGACCTCACGTCTGCACCCTTGAACCTGGCTTTGTCACCGTGAGTGGCCTGAGCAGGAGTTGAGGCTGGAGTCAGCAGGTCGGGACCCACACGGCCGAAGGGCCCCCATGAAGTCTGCACTGCCCTGAGCTACTCCATATGATTGCTTCCCTGCTCTGGGACCTTCCTGACTGATCTCTTCCTTCCAGATGTCAAACAACTCTCTAATCAGCTCTTTGGAGAATGGCAAAAATGTCATCAGTGATGATGAAAAAGACCAGGAGGAGCAAGTGTGAACACGGGGCCTGAGTTGAAAAGGTGACGCAGACGAGGGCACATGTCTCCATCACGACCCCAACTCACTTGGTGCTTCAGAAACATGAGCAAAAACCCTGGGGTCTGCTGCTGAGTGTGACCATAAAAGTGGAGACAAGAGGGTGGTAACAATCATGCAGACGAGTGGAGGATGCCCTGAGCACGTCTCCCCAGGGCACAGGTCCCGTCCACAGACGCCCCCGAGGTTGCTGGACTGGCTCCTCCGGCAGCTCTTACATTTGCAGGGAGGCTGGGGGCACTGTGGGGCCACTGTGTGCAGGAGTCCAGGAGCTGCTGCTCCAGTGTGTTCTCTTTGAAGATCCCCACTGGGGCTTCCTCATCTCCCTCTGCAGGACCCTGCTCTGCCCTCCAACCCCCCAAAGGCAGCAGGGGGCACGCCTAGTTCATTCCAGCTGCAGAGAGAGGTTGGGGCGGCCCCACCCTCCCCAGTCCTGGGCTCCTGGGAAAGAGTGAAAGAGACACAGGTGCCCAGAGCTGGTGCAGGCAGGAGTCACCTGGCAGCTCTGCCTTCCTGTGAGTGCTCCCCGATCCTGAGGGTCCCAGCAAGCCTCGGGGGTGTCTGAGTCGCGGGTCCCTCAGGATCTGGAGGTCCTGGGTCAGCTCAGGTACCTTTTCTCAACCTGAAGTTAGAGGTGGGTAGATTCTTCTGTGTATGTGTTCAACTCCAACTTAAGAATCACCAGAAAGCAATTCTGTGCCCTGTGCACTTGGGATGGTGGTGCTAGTGGTGAAGAACCCACCTGCCAATCAGGAGACACAGGAGACTCGGGTTCAGCTTCCGGGAAGGGAAGATAGACTGGAGGCGGTATGGCAGCCCGCTCCAGCATTCTTGCCTGGAGAATCCCGGTGGCAGAGGGGCCTGGTGGGCTACCATCCATAAGGCGGCCCCGACTCGGACGCGACCGCAGTGACTGAGCGGCACGCTTCGGATGAGGGGCAGGACTTAACCTACTCATCTTCCTTTCCTTTTTTTTTCCAATTCTCTCCTTAATAACATATCTTGTTTTATTACTGTTTAAAAAGCAGTGTCTTCTCTCAGATTTTAATGTTGTGATATGCTAAACAAGTAAAATGTACCTTTATATTATAACAACATAATAACCGTTTGAAATCATAAACCTCAAGAGAGTTCGGCTGGGGGTTAGAAATGATTATTCAGGAAAATAGAGACCCTATGTGTCTGTCCATTTCCAATGCTCAGGTCTCAGGAGCAGTTGTACTGAGTGTAGGATGGCTGAGCAGGTTCTCCTACCCCCTGTGTCATCTGCTTCCTGCTNGGCTGGGGGTTAGAAATGATTATTCAGGAAAATAGAGACCCTATGTGTCTGTCCATTTCCAATGCTCAGGTCTCAGGAGCAGTTGTACTGAGTGTAGGATGGCTGAGCAGGTTCTCCTACCCCCTGTGTCATCTGCTTCCTGCTCCTCCCAGGGTCTAGAGGGAAGGGGGCCCAAGCTTTTAGTCCTGAATCCTAGTCCTCTGTTCCTCCGCCCGAGTCTCACTGTCCAGGGAACCCGTCAGTTGAACATTGCTGGCCAGAAGCTCAGGTGTACTTGCTCCTGTGGGGCATTTCTAAACGCTTCCCACTCACAGACGACACCCTCAACAAGGAGCAGCAAACAGACCCAGCGCCCTGCAGATCCGAGCCCCACAGCCAAGTCGAGATCCTGGGAGGTCTTCCGGGTCCTGCACACCCTCCCCAGGGAGCCCTCCTCTGTCTGACTCTGCACTTCCCAGGGACTCCATCACCTGTGTTGCTGTTGCAGGCTCTGCTCTGAATCCCTGAAGACCTGCACCTGGATCCCATCCTGGACCCCAGAGGCGGTGGAGCCCCCACAGCACCAGGAGCCTCATCTGGACCAGATCAGGGGAGGCCTCCCTGCTGCTCTCCTGAGGCCCTCACTTAGTACAGCTTCAGTTGTTTTGTTGTGTAGATTTAGTATTGGTTTTATCTTCAGTTTTATCTGCAAGTTCTGTATGTATCTGTATGTTCAGTGTTTATAGGTAAGGTTTTTCATTAAATTTTTGAAATCTATTTGTTATTTTTACAAAATACTTGTTTGTAAAACACACATGTATAGAATAGCACCCTCAGCAGAGGCAGAACTTAATGAATTGTTGAGAGCCAGTCTCTACCAAGGTCACTCCCCCTTTCACTCAACTCAGTCTTCATTGAGAAAGGAACTGCAGACTTAGTCCTTACATCTATCCAGGGTCACCAGCTTCCTCTGCTTCTTTTAAATAGTCCCCCTGGCTTGATTTACTGAAGTGTGTCTGGACTGCTCTTTTCATTAATCTGAACAAACTCGACAATATAGCTGTGCACTTTCCTGGCAGAGGTCTGACTATCTGGATTCTGAAAGCATCAGAATCTAATTCAGGATGCACACTTGGGTCTCTGTACCAGTGAATCCATAAAAAGTGTGTTTTGAAACAGAAGAGCCACAGAGTCAGGCCCTGGCTGAGATGCAAAGACTACCGGCCAGTCATCTCCCCTGGGGCCTTGAGAGAACACTGCTCCTCTGATGTTGGAAAGGAGGCTGCAGAGACCCACGCTGAGCAGAGCCTGGGGCAGACTCAGGGGTCCTACAGCATCAGTCAGGGGCCTTTCAGACTTGATGTTGATCCCAAGCAGCTGCTCACTACCCATCCTTTATTTTGTATTTTTTAAATTAATTTTTATTGCAAAATAGTTACTTTATAGAGCTGTGTTAGTTTCTACTGTACAGAAAAATGAATCAGCCATATATGTATGTGTGGGTATATATATGTATCTGTGTATATATATGTATGTGTGTGTATATATATGTGTGTGTGTGTGTTAGCAAATCTCAGTGAATTTAGCTCATAGTGTGACTGGGCAAGTGAATCATATTAATCTCTGTTCCTCACCATTCAACCTAATGCCATATATGTGTGTGTGCATATATGTGTGTGTGTGTGTATCTGTGTGTGTGTGTATATAAATGTGTGTGTGTATATCTGTGTGTGTATATATATCTGTGTGTGTATATATATATATATATGTACATACATGCATACAATGTATATACACACACAGACACACACACATAGCCCCTCTCTTTTGGATTTCCTTCCCATTCAGGTTGCCAGAGAGCATTAAGGAGAGTTCCCTGTGCTATTCAGTAGGTTATCATTAGTTATTTATTTTCTACATAGTTCTGTATATATATGTCAGTTGCAATCTCCCAACTTACCGTATTCCCCCTTTCCCTCTCAGGGTCCAAATGTTTGTTCTCTATGTCTGTGTCTCTATTCTTGCCATGAAAGTGGGTTCATCTCTACCATTTTTCTAGATTCCATGTATATGCATTAATATACAAAATTTGTTTTTCTCTTCCTGACTTACTTCACTCTGTTTGACAGTCTCCAGGTCCCATCCTTTAAAAGACACTTATGAATCTCCTCTCAGGCACTGCTTTAGCCTAGACTTGCTACTGAAGATACCAAGTAACTCTGAGACTGGAGATGTGATGACTACATATTGTAAGGAAATAATTTAATGGAAGGGGCATATTTTTTTAAATTCACTAATTTAATGGTAAAGGCAATTAACTGCACTTCTCTAGCAATAGACAACACCTACAGATGCCTAGACACAAACTCCAATCTTTTGCTTACCTGAGACACACGCCAGGATGTCAAGGGCAGGTTGGTTAGCAGTGGAGTGAGAATGCGCCAGGATGTCAAGGGCACGTTGGTTACCAGTGGAGTGAGAACGCTTGATATTTCGCTAAAGACTGGGCAGGGGCCACTTAAGAGTGTGACTCACTGGGCTGCAGACACTGGGGAATTGTCTCTGTCTTGTGGGTTTTTCCTCCATGAACATCAGCAGGCATCTGAGGGGAAGCTTGTGGTGGGGTGGTTCCTGGGAAAGGTTTACCTGTATGGCCACCCGGGGGATGCAAATGGTGGGCATTGCCGGAACTCTCCATGAATCCATCTCCTCCCTCTCCTCCATGGAAAGCTTTTGTCTACAAGGAAAAGGACCACATATATTTCCCCTTGAAGTCACGGTAGAAATCTATAGCACCTGGGGTTTGAGAACAGGGAAACTCTACTCCTGGAGGAGGAGCAGGAAGGCATCTTAGGATCAAAGTTACACCTGCAGGAGGGACAGAAAACCTCGTGACACCTTCGTCCCAAAGCCTAGGTTGACGGGGCTGCCTACAATCCACAGCTACTCAGAACGTCAGCCAAGACCCGGTGTGACTCCACCACACACTGACAAGCACAGAATGAAAATGGGTACCCTGGGCAGAGCTGCCCTAGGCAGGTTTTCTTGACGGACAGCACAGTGGGAGGCCCAGAGACAAGCAGAGACAAGATGTTCAAAGATAGGAACACCGGCAATTATCTCACCACAAACACGAGGTGTCGCTAGAGCAGGCTGACATGTGTGCAGTGAGAGTCGCCACAGCACAGAACAACTGCGAGCCCAGTCCAAACCCTGGAGCGATGAACACAAACCCCCACCCTGAAGGCCTGTCAGAAGGAAAGGAGGACTTCCTTCAAGCAAAAGTGGTATTTACCTTAGTACCAGCTTCTTTGGGCTTGCTGGGTGGCTCAGTGGTACAGAATCAGACTGCCAATGCAGGAGACACAGGTTCAATCCCTGGGTAGGAAGATCCCCTGGGGGAGGGCATGGCGACCCACTCCAGCATACTTGCCTGGGAAATCCAAGGGACAGAGGGGCCTAGCGGGCTACAGTCCACAGGGTTGCAAAGAGTCAGACACAACTGAGCACACCGCATCAGCTGTCTTATTCAACATGTCGTTATATAGATACACAAACACACACATGTGTTAGCCTTTCCTCTGTTCCACTTTTTCATACTTAATGCCGTGTTTCCTATGAAATAGCTTGTTACTTTTCTCTTATCAAGACCTTAGATGCTATAACATCTTAAAGCTTAAGGATAATAGAATTTCTTTGACTTTTTTCCTAGAATATTTAAATAATAAATTCATAAGTGGAAATAGTTCTGACTTTAAATGAATTTCTATATATAATGTATGGTAAACAGGCTTTTTCTTTGTTCAAATGTAACACTGCTTTTTAAAAGTATGAAATACTTTTCTTTAGTATTAAATTAGCCTTAAATTTCACAATAAGATCTTTCTCAATAATTTACATGACGATACTTTTTGAATTTCAGATAACACAAAACCAGTGAGTGTTATCTGGTTTACACAAAAAACAAAAACATTCTTAAAATTACACTAAAGTAAATTTTAAAAAGACAGTGTTGTATGAGTTTAATATCGTAGCATAATCATAGGAAGGGCTTCCCAGGTGGTACTAGTGGTAAAGAATCTGCTTGCCAATCCAGGAGACTCCAGAGACTCCAGTTTCTATCCTTGGGTCAGGAAAATCCCCTGGAGTAGGAAATGGCAATCCGTTCCACCATTCTTGCCTGGAAAATTCCATGGACAGAGGAGCCTGGAGGGCTACAATCCATGGGGCCTCAGAGAGTTGTATCCAGCTGAGTGACTAAGCCCACATGTGCATGCATACACACACACACATGTTCATAGGACACTGAATTGAAATAAACCCAGCTTTACTTAGTTTGCAATGGAAAATTATCTTAAATTTGGCCACAAGATGGTGATATCACAAAACAAGTTCCAAGAAATAAAATTTATTCCAAAGTGCTTGTGTTTCATTCCAACTTAAGTCTTTAAATGTAACTATTCTTGTCAATCAGTGACTTCTCTTAAATGATGTTGTATTTCTTGATCTGTTCCATATCTGTATTTTTGCGGGGGCGGGGGTTGCCCCTCATACCTACTACCTCAGAGAACATCAATTAAGTCTATTGTATTGAAACCCATATGCAATAATAGCAAAATAAAATTTCAAAAATAAGAAACAATATACTGTTATTTGTATTCATTATTGTCGTTGACTTGTTTCTTGTTATTTAATAGTGAAGAGATTTCCTGCTCCTGGATCAGTGTCAAACAATGACAAACAGAGCAAGCACTTGGGAACATAATAAACTCAATAAGAAGCTGAAAGGATATTTTTGTTCATTGGGTCAGGTCCTTCTCTTTCCTCACCATCTGAATCTCCATGTGTTGAAAGGTTTGCCTAACCAGCTGAGGCAACAAACAATTAAGGAACTTTTCCAAGATACACAGAAATTGAGAGAAATTCATAACAAAGCATCAATCCCAGATGACTTGATATTCTTCACACTGCTTTTGATGGTCTTGTGTCCAAAACGGTGTGGTTACTGGTTAGTACTCTTTCATGAGCCTCAAATAACTCAAGACCCTCATGCTGCACCTTGTCTAGAAGCTGAGTGTAACGTCTGAAGGTCTTCAAGATCCTCAGTGTGTCATATGGACAGAGTGATTTGAGGGTTTGTGGAAGCCAATAATAAATTGTACTAGAAATTGCAGATGCTAATGGTCCAAAGGTAAAAAACAAAACAAAAAAACAATACACTCTGTGCACTGTGGGCACACATTTTAGGAACTGTCTTGCACCACCTCAAAGTTAGCACTCACGTGCACTCTGTGAATGTATACATGCTGGGAAAACCCCCTGGAGAAAGGGCACGGGCACCCACCCCAGTCCTCTTGCCTGGAGAATCCCATGGACAGAGGAGCCTGGTGGGCTGCAGTCCATGGGGTTGCACGGAGACAGACAGGATTGAGCAACTAACTTCTACTTTCAAATCACTTGTTATATGGATTTTCTAGGTGCAAGGCATTTTACTGCTATCTGGAGAAATTGCTCTCAGAAATNGGAGAATCCCATGGACAGAGGAGCCTGGTGGGCTGCAGTCCATGGGGTTGCACGGAGACAGACAGGATTGAGCAACTAACTTCTACTTTCAAATCACTTGTTATATGGATTTTCTAGGTGCAAGGCATTTTACTGCTATCTGGAGAAATTGCTCTCAGAAATCTAAAAATGTTCCATGTGAAATTAGGTTTAGATTTAAAACCATACATGTTAGTCCCATCTTGGTTTATTTATTCATCATAAGATTGATTTTCTTGGTCCCATGTAACCAGGACACCTTTTTCATGGAGAACCCCGTCCCCTTCCTTCTCTACAGCAGATAGTTTTTCTCTAACCCTGCATCTCTTCCTTCACTGTTCTCTCCTTTTGCTTTTGTATATTGACAAAAAACCTCATAAAGGAAAAGGAAAGATGAATGGAAGATAGATTCTCTGAGTCCTTCCATATCTCCAAAATGACTTTTTCGACCCTCAGAAGACGCTGATAGTTTTATTTGGTATAAAATCAAAGTGGAAAACGATTTCCTTTAAAACTTTAAAACATAGCTCCATTCTAGACAAAGCATGTCAAAGAGAAATCTGTTACTGATCTGACATTCATTTATTTCTAGATGACCTGTTTTATTTATGTGTCTGATTGTTTTTCTTTGTTTCTCTGGGAGCTTTTAGGTTGTTATTTTTATGACTCAAGGCCCTGAATCTCAGGGCATGTCTAGGTGTATGTGGCAGCAGCCATTGGTTACGCTCATTAAGTATCTCCAGCTCTCCTTTCTGAGCCGTTGAGGCAGGTTGGACCAGGTGACCAGCTATGCACAGTGAGGGTGAGTGAATGTGTTCTTAGTATTTCTGCATCTCCACAGACATGGGGACAATCTAATCCTAAGAGAGAAGCCTGGCATGCTGCAGTCCACGGGGTTGCAGAGAGTCAGACACGACTGAGCAACTGAACAGAACTGAACTGATAATAGGGAGAAAATTTGTTTTTAATTTTCAAAACAAAATATTGCTGAAAGAAGAAACCTCATCCCTTAAGGAAATTGAAGAAACACCCTCACAATGAATGTGTCTACCAGAAGTCTGTTTCCTACGAAAAAAGTTTAATGGCAATAGATGAACTGTTAAAACCAATGGGGAAAACGTGTATTCATAGCCATATGTATTTTTTAATCAGTGAAATACACAAATGTAATGACTAAACATTTTTGGTATTTTCTTCCTCTGTTCCCAACCATATGAAAAGTCAGATGGAGACAGTATCAGGAAAATCCAGGGAAATAAAACTTGGTACAGGATTATCCTTTGTTTCACATATTTATTCAAAGTATTCGGAGAGACTATTTCATTGAAGATGTAATGAAAGAAAGTAGAAAAGGTCATGGTATTTCTCAACAGGACTTTGAGGATACATAAAAAAGTTGATCCATGAAGTTTTAATGGATTTAAAATGGGTTACTATTTATGACTTAAACTATTAGCAACAATTTCACCTTCAGAACTTTAGTTCAGTGGCTTTCTATGAGTTTTTTGTCTATATGAAATTCTGCTAAAAGATGGTACAAACCAATGGATATTTATCTGCAAGTACAACACCCAGATTTTTTTTTTTTTTTCTGGAACTGGACATGTGCTTTCAGAATCTTTGACCTCAAACATCTACACCGCATCTTTCAGCATTAGATACAAGCATTTAGAAGATCTGCATGTAGGGCTATGTCTTCAGAGTTTATGATTCTCAATAAAATTACCACCCAGAATATCATTCTTTATATAAACTGAAATTTTCTTTTTGTCTTTTATAATAAGCTTATTACCCCCATTATTATTTTTTTTTTCTACTGAGATGGTTATATTCTAGAAAGTTTGTTCAAGCTGGTAAGGACTCTTGTTCTGAATAAAGAAGAATTGACTCTATCACAAAATTTCTGGGCTCTCATGATTATCTGTGTTCCCTCTATGAAATTCAAAGTATACCTTAACTATGAGATTCAAATTTGACTCCATCCTAATTTTAATATCAACAGAAAAAACATATAAAGATTTAAAGATGATTTGAATATCTGAAGCTATTGATTTCCCTACTGATAATTAACTTTGTATAGTTTTGAGAATTGCTTGGATGGACTTAATGAAAGTAAATTCATATCAAGAAGTATTAAATGATTACAGAACGCATAAGAGTTACTCTGTGGGAATGCAATAGTGAAAAATATATAATTTGTTATGGGTTTGCATATGAACAATTTTCTCCTACCAAACTTATTTCCCAATTTCATTCTGGAGTGGATAACTGATCCCTTCTCCAGGGGAGCTTCCTGACCCAGGAATCAAACCAGGGTCTCTTGCATTGCAGGCAGATTCTTTACCAGCTGAGCTACAAGAGAAGTCCGGAACATATGTACAGCTGATTCATGTTGATGCATGGCAGAAACCAGCACAATATTATAAAGCAACTATCCTTCAACTAAAAATAATTTTTTGAAAAGATGAATTTATTCAGGAATAGTAGAGGAATTGCAGCTTGGGACGTGAAATCAATAGCAAGTAACAAGCAAGTCTGTTTAGGGCTTGAGGTTAACTGTATTTATGGGCAGAAACATAAAGAAGGGAGAGTTCGGTTGGAATTTTTTTTTAATGAAAAACCAGTGGCTTGCTATTTCCCTACTCAGACAAAACCAGCCTCACCAGACAAATTCAGTTCAGCTTATTTATTGAGACCAACTTGACCTGGGTCACTTTTGTTCATCCCTCTGGAAACCATGAAGGACATTTCCTGAGGTTGGTACAAGGCAACACCTGACCCACTCTCTTTCATTTAAGAAATACCAATATTACTAGTTTTCAGTAAATCACATATTTACAGAAAATTATTTCTCATTTCTTAAGTTTTTGTCTTCCTGAGGGGATGAATTTGAGATTTTTTCATTTTGCATTCTCTGGCTCCATTTTAGATTGAAATTCTTAAACAATATCAATATTTCAGCGAATTCAAGGGAAAAAAATGATAGAATAACATGAAAATGGCAAAATAAAATTATTTCATTAAGTGATTTTTAACTTACAGTATCATCTAATAAGTTATCCCCAGGTGACGCTAGTGGTAAAGAAAATCCCTGCCAATATAGGAGACTTAAGAGACGCGGGTTTGATCCCTAGATGAGGAATATCCGCTGGAGGAGGGCATGGCCACCCACTCCAGTATCCTTGCCTGGAGAAGCCCAGGGACAGAGGAGCCTGGTGGGCTACAGTCCACGGGGTCACAAAGAATCAGACACGACTGAGAGTCTGAACACAAGTGAAAAACGAGGATTGCCCACAGTAACTTGGAGGAGGCTGAGTACTTCAGAATAAAAGATTTGTCTCCTTTAGTTAGAGATAGTAAATCAAACACAGCTACTTAATTATTTTTAGCAACACGTTTTTCGGTGAAAACGTTAGTCATTTTATAGTCATGTCATAGTGTGCTTTTTGCCAAAAACATTAAAAGTCAATTAATTTCATTACAAAGTGATCATAAAATTCAAAATCAAATCATTTGTGGCTTAGTTGGATCCTAAACCTCTAAAATTGAAGTATTTTTCAAGTAGTGTTTTTCTCAATATTTTTAAAGTTTGAATTCTTAGCTAAAGTAATAAATATTTCCATTATATTTATATTACTTGAAATAATATACATCAATAATTGCATTTATAAATATCAAATTGAGTGCTTACCTTAGGCTTAACAGTAAGAGTATTTCATAGGCCCAATCTTTTGTTAAGTTGAAATATTCCAAGACATTCTCAAGTTTTCTTATTCTGTATAAGTATTAATATCATACAAATCAGGGAATGGCAGTCTATAAATTCAGGAACTTTTCCTTTTGGAACTGTATTTAATTTTAAAGTCCCAAACTATCTAGTCTGTTAGCGCATGAAATTAAACCTGTTTGTATAGAGAGAAAAAGGAAACATATGTCTCTGAGTACAACTCTGTATTTCTTTGAAATGTGACTAAATTACAGTGCAATTTCTTCGATTTCTGCTNATCATACAAATCAGGGAATGGCAGTCTATAAATTCAGGAACTTTTCCTTTTGGAACTGTATTTAATTTTAAAGTCCCAAACTATCTAGTCTGTTAGCGCATGAAATTAAACCTGTTTGTATAGAGAGAAAAAGGAAACATATGTCTCTGAGTACAACTCTGTATTTCTTTGAAATGTGACTAAATTACAGTGCAATTTCTTCGATTTCTGCTATTACTTAAGAAGACAGACATTTTAACTCTATTGCAACATTTTTATTAATAGATATAAACAGTAGAATGAAATTTTATTGAATACTGAGATAGTACATAATCATTAATTATAAGCCAAATAACACTTTTTTCAGAAGCATTGGGTATAATCTCATATTGATACACCACAGTTAAAGCCTGTTCCTTCAAATAATATAGACTGGAGAGCAATCCTATAAAATGATCAGAGATCAAAATGAAATAATAGTTATCTAATGCTCCACAGAGTAAGGGTTGTCTGTCTTAAAATTTTCCCAGCAGGTACTATTTAATTTGCTGAATTTTCACAAAATATGTCCTTCAGATTCCAGGCCTTAGATTTTGATATCACCATTATCTCAGATTTATTCAGATGGAGAACTACAGACTTATGTATTTTTCTCAGCCAGGATCTAATCTGAAGAAGTACACAGTGATTTGGACAAAGAAAGTTACAGATAACCTTGGAGTAATGACAGATTGGTTAATGCTAAGTAAAGAGGACTTGAAAATAATACACCAATAAGAGATATAAGGAGCATGCATTACCCTAAGAGCTGAGATTGAGCATCCAGGAAGAGACTCCAGGACTGAAACCAGGCTGTTGCCATCGCTGCGGTTCACAGAATTGCAGAAAATTCTGTGGTAATCCTTTGCTGAACATCTCAGGACAGTCTTCATGGGGGAGCGTACCACTGGAGGCACTTGATTACACAACCATCCTGGGGGTGCTGAAGGAAGCTCTTTGTCATTGGACGTTTTGACCACCATATATTTTAGGAGATGTTCTGTGAACAAGCCAGACACTGCAGCGTCATCAGGAGTCTGGTGCTGTTGACAGCTGCATATGCCGCAAAGTTGGTCCCGTAGAAAGAGCAGGCTTTTGTTGGTTTTGCTGTTCTCACTAACATTTCCCAGGCTTCCCAGGTGGAAGAGTGGTAAAGAATCCACCTGCCAAAGCAGGAGATACAGGAGATGCAGATTTGATCCCTGGATTGGAAAGATCCCCTGGAGGAGGAAATGGAAACCCACTCCAACAGTCTTGCTTTGGAAATCCCATGGGTAGAGAAGCCTGGCAGGCTCCAGTCTGTGGGGTCACAAAGAGTCACACATGACTGAGCATGCATGCACACTGGTATTTCCAAATATCCAAAGCAACTGTAGGAGGCAAAAAGAAAACCCAGAGAGCCCACATCATGCTGCTCCTCAAGCCATAGCCCCCTAGTCCATCTTCCTTCTTCTCTTCAGCCTTCTTATGCTGGATTGACATGTAGTATTTGTCATTCAACCCAACTTAGGTCTGCTTGCTTGAGGCACAGCAAAGCCATCTATGGTCACCAGGCAGTGGTGAAGGAAAGTACAGTGTTTATTGCCAGGCACCAAGTAAGGAGAACAGTCAGCTAGTGTTCAAAACACTCAAACTTGTCAGTGGCTCTCAAGGAAGGGTTTTTTAAAGGCAAGGCGAAGGAGAGGGTCGTATGCACCTGGATCATGTACATCCTTCTGGTTGATTGGGGGTGAGGTAACAGGATGGCTTTTCAGGAATCTCAAGTATCAATTTTCTGGTTCCCACTGGTCTGGGATCTATGTGCTGGTGGTCAGCATGTAGTCAACTTCTTCCCTTTTGGGGGTTTCAGTATCTGCAAAACAACTCCAAAGTATGGCTCAGAATATGACTAAGAGCTCTTAAGGAACGAAGTGTCCTTGACTCTGTTTTTTNAATATCTTGTAGTCTATAATAAATTATAAATCCTCTTTGAATGTACAAGCTGAGAGTCACACCAGAAACAAACTATACCTTACTGAGCTCTTTAAAAACACAGAAAGCTTTGGAAAGGAATACATGTCTCTGGAGAACTGTCCTGACAAAGCAGTAATACAAGGTCACACTACATTTCATGCAGCATTTGTCTTGTTTAATAAGAATTGTATCCCCAAATGTGTTTTACTTACTGATAATTAGAAACATTATATTTAAAGAAGGAATCAAGATTACCTTAATACTAGGTTAAGCACACTGGTATACATTTTTTATCAAAATGGCAACCCTCTCATATGGGCATTCAGATTTATTCTCAAAGCTTTTTAACTTTTCCTAAATATTAAGGGCAGAGTGTTTTGCAGTTCTTATTTTATTATAACTCGAGATCAGTTTTTAGCAATTATTACTTTAAGAATCATGGCTTATGTCTGAAGGCTGAAATAAGAACAGATCATAAGCATACAAGAACATGAATTTAAATGGATATATGGAGAATATAAGAAGTATAGAGTTTACCATAAAATCAGTGGCATATTTATTAAAATACTTTATCATGTTTCTTTCAAGAAAAGCATATTCAAATTTTAAGTTGTATGAAAGAGAAAAAGAGAAAGGAAAAGCCTTCATGTGGTTTTCATTGAACTTTCTTGCAAGAGTTCATTTAAATACCATCACATGCAGATGAAAGACAGCTGATATGCCAATGACATTCTTATTCCTGCTGAGAACTTACTTTCAGTAATATTGAATCAGTTTAAAACAACTTTAAACTATCAGTCTGATACAGCTCAAAAAGGAGAAGTGCTAGTCACTCAGTCCTGTCTGACTCTTTGTGACCGCATGCACTGTAGGCTGCCAGGCTCCTCTGTCCATGGGATTCTCCAGGCAAGAATACTGGAGTGGGTTGCCATTCCCTTTTCCAGGGTATCTTCCTGACCCAGGGATGGAATTGGGTCTCCTACATTAAAGGCAGATTCTTTACCTTCTGGCCAACTCAAATATACAGCTGGATAAAAATTTCAACAGTGTTACTTGTTGATTGCTTGCTAAAGGCAGACTCCTTAATGTCTTTTAATTCATAGATCTTCATCTCTAAAACTGGGAAAACCCTGTCTACTTTGGAGGTCTATTGTAATGTGTCCGGGAGGTGCTAGGTTGCATCAAAACAGCTTCTCAATAAATACTGTCTTATCCTGTCACTAGAGATTCTGGAAATGTCTATCCATTGGGTCGAGAGGTTCAGTGTATTTGATGACTCAGTGACTTTGTTATACTCTAACTGAGCCTAATGCAAACGACTGAATAATAAGACATCTTCAATATGTTAAATATCTAATCTTAAAGAACCCATCTGCCAATGCAGGAGACCTAAGAATTGCAGATTTGATCCCTGGCTTGGAAAGATCTCCAGTAGCATATTGGGCACCTAACGACCTGGGGAGTTCCTCTTTTGGTATCCTATCATTTTGCCTTTTCATAGTGTTTATGCGGTTCTCAAGGCAAGAATACTGAAGTGGTTTGCCATTGCCTTCTCCAGTGGACCACATTCTGTCAGACCTCTCCTCCATGACCCACCCGTCTTGGGTGGCCCCACACAGCATGGCTTAGTTTCATTGAGTTTCATGGCATGGCTTAATTTCATTGAGTTTCATGGCATGGCTTAGCTTCATTGAGTTAGACAAGGCTGTGGTCCATGTGATTAGACTGACTAGTTTTCTGTGATTATAGTTTCGGTCTGTCTGCCCTCTGATGCCCTCTCACAACACCTACTGTCTTACTTGGGTTTCTCTTACCTTGGACATGGGCTATCTCTTCACAAAAGCTCCAGCAAAGCACAGCCACTGCTCCTTACCTTGGATGAGGGGTATCTCTTCTCCAGAAAGAATGAAGGGATGGAGCCAAAGTAAAAACAATACCCAGTTATGGATGTGCCTGTTAATAGAAGCAACATCTGATGCTGTAAAGAGCAATATTGCATAGGAACCTGAAATGTTAGGTCCATGAATCAAGGCAAATTGGAAGTGGTCAAACAGGAGATGGCAAGAGTGAACATTGACATTCTAGGAATTAGCAAACTAAAATGGACTGAAATGGGTGAATTTAACTCAGATGACCATTATATTTACTAACGTGGGCAGAAATCCCTTAGAAGAAATGGAGTAGCCATCATGGTCAACAAAAGAGTCCGAAATGCAGTACTTGGATGCAATCTCAAAAACAAAAGAATGATCTCTGTTCGTTTCCAAGGCAAACCATTTAATATCACAATAATCCAAATCTATGCCCCAACCAGTAACGCTGAAGAAACTGAAGTTGAATGGTTCTATGAAGACCTACAAGGCCTTTTAGAACTAACACCCAAAAAAGATGTCCTTTTCATTTCTAGGGGACCGGAATGCAAAAGTAGGAAGTCAAGAAACACCTTGAGTAATGGGCAAATTTGGCCTTGGAATATGGAATGAAGCAGGCAAAGGCTAATAGAGTTTTGGCAAGAGAATGCAAAAAGTGTATGCCTGTCATAGCAAACACCCTCTTCCAACAACACAAGAGAAGACTCTATATATGGACATCACCAGATGGTCAACACCAAAATCAGATTGATTATATTCTTTGCAGCCAAAGATGGAGAAGCTCTATACAGTCAACAAAAACAAGACCGGAAGCTGACTGTGGCTCACATCATGAACTCCTTATTGCCAATTTCAGACTTAAATTGAAGAAAGTAGGGAAAACCACTAGACCATTCAGGTATGACCTAAATCAAATCCCTTATGATTATACAGTGGAAGTGAGAAATAGATTTAAGGGACTAGATCTGATGGATAGAGGGCCTGATGAGCTATGCACAGAGGTTCATGACATTTTACAGGAGACAGGAATCAAGACCATCCCCATGGAAAAGAAATGCAAAAAAGCAAAATGGCTGCCTGAGGAGGCCTTACAAATAGCTGTGAAAAGAAAAGAAGTGAAAAGCAAAAGAGAAATGGAAAGATACAAGCATCTGAATGCAGAGTTCCAAAGAATAACAAGGCGAGATAACAAAGCTTTCCTCAGTGGTCAATGCAAAAAATAAAGGAAAAAAACAGAATGGGAAAGTCTAGAGATCTCTTCAAGAAAATTAGAGTTGCCAAGGAAATATTTCATGCAAAGATGGGCTTGATAAAGGACAGAAATGGTATGGACCTAACAGAAGCAGAAGATATTAAGAAGAAGTGGCAAGAATACATAGAACTATACAAAAATATCTTCATGACCAAGACAATCATGATGGTGTGATCACTCACCTAGAGCCAGACATCCTGGAATGTGAAGTCAAGTGGGCTTTAGAAAGCATCACTACGAACAAAGCTAGTGGAGGTGATGGAATTCCTATTGAGCTATTTCAAATCCTGAAAGATGATGCTGTGAAAGTGCTGCATTCAATATGCCAGCATATTTGGAAAACTCAGCAGTGGCCACAGGACTGGAAAGGGTCAGTTTTCATTCCAATTCCAAAGAAAGGCAATGCCAAAGAATGTTCAGACTACCACACAATTGCACTCATCTCACATGCTAGTAGAGTAATGCTCAAAATTCTCCAAGCCAGGCTTCAGCAGTATGTGAATTGTTAACTTCCTGATGTTCAAGCTAGTTTTAGAAAAGGCAGAGGAACCACCAGAGATCAAATTGCCAACATCCGCTGGATCATGGAAAAAGCAAGAGAGTTCCAGAAAAACATCTATTTCTGCTTTATTGACTATGCCAAAGCCTTTGACTGTGTGGATCACAATAAACTGTGGAAAATTCTGAAAGTGATGGGAATACTAGACCACTTGACCTTCCTCTTGAGAAACCTGTATGCAGGTCAGGAGGCAACAGTTAGGATTAGACATGGAACAACAGACTGTTTCCAAATAGGAAAAGGAGCTCGTCAAGGCTGTATATTGTCACCCTGCTTGTTTAACTTTTTGCAGAGTACATCATGAGAAACGCTGGGCTGGAAGAAGCACAAGCTGAAATCAAGATTGCTGGGAGAAACTTCAATAACCTCAGATATGCAGATGACACCACCCTTAAGGTCTTCCAATTCCAAAGAAAGGCAATGCCAAAGAATGTTCAGACTACCACACAATTGCACTCATCTCACATGCTAGTAGAGTAATGCTCAAAATTCTCCAAGCCAGGCTTCAGCAGTATGTGAATTGTTAACTTCCTGATGTTCAAGCTAGTTTTAGAAAAGGCAGAGGAACCACCAGAGATCAAATTGCCAACATCCGCTGGATCATGGAAAAAGCAAGAGAGTTCCAGAAAAACATCTATTTCTGCTTTATTGACTATGCCAAAGCCTTTGACTGTGTGGATCACAATAAACTGTGGAAAATTCTGAAAGTGATGGGAATACTAGACCACTTGACCTTCCTCTTGAGAAACCTGTATGCAGGTCAGGAGGCAACAGTTAGGATTAGACATGGAACAACAGACTGTTTCCAAATAGGAAAAGGAGCTCGTCAAGGCTGTATATTGTCACCCTGCTTGTTTAACTTTTTGCAGAGTACATCATGAGAAACGCTGGGCTGGAAGAAGCACAAGCTGAAATCAAGATTGCTGGGAGAAACTTCAATAACCTCAGATATGCAGATGACACCACCCTTAAGGTAGAAAGCGAAGAAGAAATAAAGAGCCTCTTAATGAAAGTGAAAGAGAAGAGTGAAAAAGTTTGGTTAAGGCTCCACATTCAGAAAACTAAGATCATGGCATCTGGTCCCATCACTTCATGGCAAATATATGGGGAAACTCTGGAAACAGTGTCAGACTTTATTTTTTGGGGCTCCAAAATCGCTGCAGATGGTATTTGCAGCCTTGAAATTAATAGACGGTTACTCCTTGGAAGACAAGTTATGACAAACCTAGATTGCATATTCAAAAGCAGAGACATTAGTTTGCCAACAAAGGCCCGTCTACTCAAGGCTATGTTTTTTCCAGTGGTTATGTATGGATGTGAGAGTTGGACTGTGAAGAAAGCTGAGCAACAAAAAAGTGATGCTGTTGAACTGTGGTGTTGGAGAAGACTCTTGAGAGTCCCTTGGACTGCAAGGAGATCCAACCAGTCCACTCTGAAGGAGATCAGCCCTGAGATTTCTTTGGAAAGAATGATGCTAAAGCCAAAACTCCAGTATTTGGCCACCTCATGCAAAGAGTTGACTCATTAGAAAAGACTCTGATGCTGGGAGGGATTGGGGGCAGGAGGAGAAGGGAACGACAGTGGATGAGATGGCTGGATGGCATCAGTGACTCAATGGATGTGAGTTTGAGTGAACTCCAGGAGTTGGTGATGGACAAGGAGGCCTTGTGTGCTGCCATTCATGGGGTTGCAAAAAGTCGGACACGTCTGAGTGACTGAACTGAACTTCGACAGATGTCTTGAAAAGGAAATGCAATCCACTCCACTAATTTTGCCTGGAGAGTCCCATGGATAGAGGAATCTGGATGGCTATAGTCCATAGGGTGGCAAAGAGCTGGACACAAGTGAAGTGACTTAGCACAAACATGTTACCAGTTTGTTTACTATAATGATCGACTCTGAGATTGGAACAAAAGAATGGTTTTAGTGTGGAACCATCTTTAGAAGTGAAGGGAAGTTTGTGTCAAAAATATTGTACATCCTCTGGCTAAAACAATGGATCTAGAAGGTGTTCAGTTCAGTCACTCAGTCCTGTCTGACTCTTTGTGACCCCATGGACTGCATTAGCCAGGCCTCCCTGTCCATTACCAACTCCCAGAGTTTACTCATACGCATGTCCACTGAGTCAGGGATGCCATCCAACCATCTCAACCTTTGTGGTCCTCTTCTTCTCCCGCCTTCAGGGTCTCCCTCCCAGCATCAGGGTCTCTTCAAATGAGTCAGCTCTTCCCATCAGGTGGCCAAAGTATTGGAGTTTCACCTTCATCATCAGTTCCAATGAATATTCAGGACTGATTACCTTTAGGATGGACTGGTTGGATCTCCTTGCAGTCCGAGGGACTCTCCAGAATCTTCTCCAACATCACAGTTCAAGAGCATCGATTCTTTGGCACAAGGCTTTCTTTATAGTCCAACTCTCATATCCATACATGACTACTGGAAAAACCATAGCCTTGACTAGGCGGATCTTTGTTGGCAAAGTAATGTCTCTGCTTTTTAATATGCTGTCTAGTTTGCTCATAACTTTTCTTCCAAGGAATAAGTGTGTTTTAATTTCATGGCTGAAATCACCATCTGCAGTAATTTTGGAGCCCCCCCCGCCCTGTCTCTTATACACATCTAGATGTGTATAAGAGACAGATATACAGCTGGATAAAAATTTCAACAGTGTTACTTGTTGATTGCTTGCTAAAGGCAGACTCCTTAATGTCTTTTAATTCATAGATCTTCATCTCTAAAACTGGGAAAACCCTGTCTACTTTGGAGGTCTATTGTAATGTGTCCGGGAGGTGCTAGGTTGCATCAAAACAGCTTCTCAATAAATACTGTCTTATCCTGTCACTAGAGATTCTGGAAATGTCTATCCATTGGGTCGAGAGGTTCAGTGTATTTGATGACTCAGTGACTTTGTTATACTCTAACTGAGCCTAATGCAAACGACTGAATAATAAGACATCTTCAATATGTTAAATATCTAATCTTAAAGAACCCATCTGCCAATGCAGGAGACCTAAGAATTGCAGATTTGATCCCTGGCTTGGAAAGATCTCCAGTAGCATATTGGGCACCTAACGACCTGGGGAGTTCCTCTTTTGGTATCCTATCATTTTGCCTTTTCATAGTGTTTATGCGGTTCTCAAGGCAAGAATACTGAAGTGGTTTGCCATTGCCTTCTCCAGTGGACCACATTCTGTCAGACCTCTCCTCCATGACCCACCCGTCTTGGGTGGCCCCACACAGCATGGCTTAGTTTCATTGAGTTTCATGGCATGGCTTAATTTCATTGAGTTTCATGGCATGGCTTAGCTTCATTGAGTTAGACAAGGCTGTGGTCCATGTGATTAGACTGACTAGTTTTCTGTGATTATAGTTTCGGTCTGTCTGCCCTCTGATGCCCTCTCACAACACCTACTGTCTTACTTGGGTTTCTCTTACCTTGGACATGGGCTATCTCTTCACAAAAGCTCCAGCAAAGCACAGCCACTGCTCCTTACCTTGGATGAGGGGTATCTCTTCTCCAGAAAGAATGAAGGGATGGAGCCAAAGTAAAAACAATACCCAGTTATGGATGTGCCTGTTAATAGAAGCAACATCTGATGCTGTAAAGAGCAATATTGCATAGGAACCTGAAATGTTAGGTCCATGAATCAAGGCAAATTGGAAGTGGTCAAACAGGAGATGGCAAGAGTGAACATTGACATTCTAGGAATTAGCAAACTAAAATGGACTGAAATGGGTGAATTTAACTCAGATGACCATTATATTTACTAACGTNCAATATTGCATAGGAACCTGGAATGTCAGGTCCATGAATCAAGGCAAATTGGAAGTGGTCAAACAGGAGATGGCAAGAGTGAACATTGACATTCTAGGAATTAGCAAACTAAAATGGACTGAAATGGGTGAATTTAACTCAGATGACCATTATATTTACTAACGTGGGCAGAAATCCCTTAGAAGAAATGGAGTAGCCATCATGGTCAACAAAAGAGTCCGAAATGCAGTACTTGGATGCAATCTCAAAAACGACAGAATGATCTCTGTTCGTTTCCAAGGCAAACCATTTAATATCACAATAATCCAAATCTATGCCCCAACCAGTAACGCTGAAGAAACTGAAGTTGAATGGTTCTATGAAGACCTACAAGGCCTTTTAGAACTAACACCCAAAAAAGATGTCCTTTTCATTTCTAGGGGACCGGAATGCAAAAGTAGGAAGTCAAGAAACACCTTGAGTAATGGGCAAATTTGGCCTTGGAATATGGAATGAAGCAGGCAAAGGCTAATAGAGTTTTGGCAAGAGAATGCAAAAAGTGTATGCCTGTCATAGCAAACACCCTCTTCCAACAACACAAGAGAAGACTCTATATATGGACATCACCAGATGGTCAACACCAAAATCAGATTGATTATATTCTTTGCAGCCAAAGATGGAGAAGCTCTATACAGTCAACAAAAACAAGACCGGAAGCTGACTGTGGCTCACATCATGAACTCCTTATTGCCAATTTCAGACTTAAATTGAAGAAAGTAGGGAAAACCACTAGACCATTCAGGTATGACCTAAATCAAATCCCTTATGATTATACAGTGGAAGTGAGAAATAGATTTAAGGGACTAGATCTGATGGATAGAGGGCCTGATGAGCTATGCACAGAGGTTCATGACATTTTACAGGAGACAGGAATCAAGACCATCCCCATGGAAAAGAAATGCAAAAAAGCAAAATGGCTGCCTGAGGAGGCCTTACAAATAGCTGTGAAAAGAAAAGAAGTGAAAAGCAAAAGAGAAATGGAAAGATACAAGCATCTGAATGCAGAGTTCCAAAGAATAACAAGGCGAGATAACAAAGCTTTCCTCAGTGGTCAATGCAAAAAATAAAGGAAAAAAACAGAATGGGAAAGTCTAGAGATCTCTTCAAGAAAATTAGAGTTGCCAAGGAAATATTTCATGCAAAGATGGGCTTGATAAAGGACAGAAATGGTATGGACCTAACAGAAGCAGAAGATATTAAGAAGAAGTGGCAAGAATACATAGAACTATACAAAAATATCTTCATGACCAAGACAATCATGATGGTGTGATCACTCACCTAGAGCCAGACATCCTGGAATGTGAAGTCAAGTGGGCTTTAGAAAGCATCACTACGAACAAAGCTAGTGGAGGTGATGGAATTCCTATTGAGCTATTTCAAATCCTGAAAGATGATGCTGTGAAAGTGCTGCATTCAATATGCCAGCATATTTGGAAAACTCAGCAGTGGCCACAGGACTGGAAAGGGTCAGTTTTCATTCCAATTCCAAAGAAAGGCAATGCCAAAGAATGTTCAGACTACCACACAATTGCACTCATCTCACATGCTAGTAGAGTAATGCTCAAAATTCTCCAAGCCAGGCTTCAGCAGTATGTGAATTGTTAACTTCCTGATGTTCAAGCTAGTTTTAGAAAAGGCAGAGGAACCACCAGAGATCAAATTGCCAACATCCGCTGGATCATGGAAAAAGCAAGAGAGTTCCAGAAAAACATCTATTTCTGCTTTATTGACTATGCCAAAGCCTTTGACTGTGTGGATCACAANGCCACCTAGGAAGCCAAGGTTACTCTTAAAGGACCTTCAGATCTCTACCCTTTGATCACAAAGGAGCTGAAAGGGGAAAAATTAACAGAAGAGGAACACTTCTGACCCCATAAATGATGATTTATGGAGTCCAAGCAAAGTACTGGCTGCCTTCTGACTCCAAGTGGAGATTCATGCCCCTGGGGCCTGCAGTGATCTCTCTGGAACCGAATCCAGTCGAGAATTTCAAATGATAGAAAGTCACATGGAATCAAATGACTCATGTCATGGGTTCCGCTTTCATAAACTACCTTTTGTTTTTTGGCTTGGTGGATGCAGGTGGCCCCTGTACCGTGCCTTTTCTGGACCTGGGCACGCTGGCCAGCATGACCGCTGGTCTGGCATTCGGACCACCAGCCCTCTCCCACCTGTCACCCCCCAGCACCACTGAGATCTCTTCAGCCTTGGCTCCTGGAAGCTGAAGCTCCCAGGTCCTTTCTAGTTCCAGCCAAAGCAAAGCAAAGATCGAGGCTCAGCGGAGTTCTGCTGTTATACTCCAGGCACAAGGTAAGGAGAAACTGGGGTAAAAGTCAGGAGGAATGGGACATTAAGCCTGTGTCTAATCTGGCCACCAACTTGACCATTTTGATTAAACAGACCACTCAGTTTAATGAAGACACCAGCCAATGGGTCCATAAGCCGCCAGATTAGTTGATTTTTTTTTTCCCCCAGAAATGACTTGCAACTTGACTCGATGAACCAAATATACTGTCTCTCTTTAAATAGTGTAGCTCCTTCTAAAAAGATCCATGTGAAACAACTTTTTGTCCAAAAGAAAATTAAGAAAGGAAAAGAACTCTGCCCAGTTTGACACTAATAGTTAGCCAAATGTGGTAAAACAAGGACTAAATCAGTTCTGGGGAAAGAGACCGGGACAGGGCTGGATGCGGGTAGGCAGGTAGTAGTGGGCCAGGCAGGCAGGCTGGGCTCAGAAGGGATGCAGAATGCAAACTGGGAACCAGGGAAGAGGCCCATTTGTCCAGTTTGAACACACACAATGGGTGTGAAGGACAGGCAGTCCTAGCTACACCTGGCTAGAGCATCAGGCTGACTCCACAGCTGCCCGCTGGCAGGTACTCAGATGTGGCCACTATAGATGGGAAAAAGCAGGCAGACTGAAGGTCTTCTCAGGGTGGATAAAGGTGGGCCTTACCAGTATAGATGGGGGGATTTGTAACAGCTCTTTATTTATTAAGGGCTTACTATGTGCCGGCTTCCCAGATGGCTCAGCGGCAAAAAGTCCACCTCTCAATCCATCTCTCAAGGAGATACAGGAGACACAAGTTCAATTCCTGGGTCAGGAGGATCTCCTGGAGGAGGAAATGGCAACCCACTCCAGCATTCTTGCCTGGAAAATCCCACTGACAGAAAAGCCTGGTGGGTTACAGCCCATGGGGTCATAAAGAGTTGGACATGACTTAGTGACTGAAAAGTCAAAGAAAGTGAAGCACTCAGTTGTATTCGACTCTTTGCTGGACTCCACGGACTGTATAGCCTACCAGGGTCCTCCATCTGGAATTTTCCAGGCAAGAGTACTGCAGTGGGTTGCCATTTCCTTCTTCAAGGGATCTTCCCAACCCAGGGAGCACACACATTATTATGTGCCATCCACAGAACAAGCATTTCTCATCCTTACAACCATCTGGTAAGGTAGAAAGCATAATTCCCATCCTACAAGGGAAGAAAGGTCCAGATAAGTGGAACGATGTGTAGGCAGCAGATCCAGTATTTGAACCCAGAACTGTCTGTATTCAATGCCCATAGTTCCTGGTCCAGGGATCTTCAGTCTCCATCAGAGCTGCTTGCCAATGATCACACTGCTTGAATAAACACTCTTTTCTCTTCCAGCATCTTCTCACAACTCATTTTTTCTTTTCTAATCTTGGCTAAGGGGAGGTAAAAGCCTTTTCTCCATTCACATCTACAAAAGGCCATAACCCCAGAGTAAATCCATTTTGTCAAGCTATTTCATTTTTTAAATAATGTGTATACATGAGAGTGCTCTAAAAAGTTTGAAGTGCTTTAAAATAGAAGTGTTTTAAACATAATTACCATACTCATCCATGTAGGCCAACTCATCTGAGGGCATTTTAGGACCGGAATATTATAGACACAGATTATAATGCTGATAAGGTGAGCTAACTGGAACTACTGCACAAAGTGCTTGAATTAACAATTCAGGGGTATAACTAAGTTAACTTTTTGCCTTTCACAAGCAAAATGTCCATTACACAGAGGGTACGCCATATTGAAGCTGAAGAACCTAGGGGCTGGGTCACGTGTCAGGAGACCTGGGTTCAAACTCCAGCTCTGCCTCTAACCAGTTGGCTGTGCTTAAGTATGTATGTATCTAGTATGGACCTAGACCCCTTCCCTTCCCCCATTTCCATCCTTCTTTCCCCATTGCAGTTTCCTCTTCTGAAAGGTACTTTGTTGTACTAATTAAAGTGAGAATTTGAGGAGCCAGACTGCCTGAGTTTGTTCTGTCTCCACTATTACCAGCCTGTGACCTTGGCCAAGTTACCCAACCATTCTGTACCTCCATCTCCTCACCACCGCAAAGGATGAAAACAGTACCTATCTGTGATGGTTAATTTTAGGTGTCAACTTGACCGGGCCATGGGATGTCCAGATATTCGGCTAAACATTATTCTGAGTGTGACTTTGGAGGTGTTTCTGGATGATAGAACATTTGAAGTAACAGACTACGTTAAGAAGATTGCCCTCTCCAATGTGGGTGTGCCTCATCCTATTAGTTGAAGGCTTGAATAGTATGAAAGCCTGAGTAAGAAAGAATGCACTCTCTCTGCCTGACTGTCTGCCTGGAACATTGGTCTTCTCCTGCCTTCAGACTCAGACTCAGACTGGAACTTCTACCATTAGCTCTTCTGGGCCTCCAGCTTGCCAATCTGCCAGATCTTGGACTTCTCACAAGGAGATATAAGAGATGCATTCAAGTTCATTCAAGCCTCCATAATTGGGTGAGCCATTTCCTTCTAATACATCTCTCTAGCTATGGAGATATAGGGGACTTCCCTGGTGGCTCAGGCTGTAAAGAATCTGCTCACAATGCAGGAGACCTGGGTTTGATCCCTGGGTTGGGAAGGTCCCCTAGAGGAGGGCATAGCAACCCACTCCAGTATTCTTGCCTGGAGAATCTTCATAGACAGACGAGACTGGAGGGCTGCAGAGGGCTGTAGTCCATGGGTTCACAAAGAGTTGCACACCACTGAGCAACTAAGCATAGCACATAGAGATCGATTTAGATGGAACCTACAGATAGAGGATAGATATAGTACAGTATAGTATATAGTACATGCTATTGGTTCTGTTTCTTTGGAGAGCCCAGACTAAGACACCACCCCCGGGCCACGTTAGAATTAAGACAATAATCTTAGACAGAGACTGCCACATCGTAAGACCTCAATCAATATTATATTTCACCAATAGACATTTACTATCGCAGTCCTCCAAGCCTTTTTTAAAGAACCATAAAATGTGTAAAAGGTTTTTTAAAAAGCTACAGAATTGTAAAGATTCAGGTTACTTCACCCGCAACCCTGAGTCTCTTCATTTTCCTTGTTGGAATATGCATGCGATGTCCAGAGACACTGTAACTATGGTGACATTTATGAAAAGCTCTCAAAAAATAACTGATGCCAGGGCCTAAATCACAGTCCCATTTGCTTCCTCACCTTTGATTGTATTGCTTCTTTCTAAAGTAAATGTCCATCTCATCCCTATTCAGATGGCCTTTGAGTTTGCCGAACTTAATTAGAACAAGTTAAGACACTAATACACAGACATTAGCACTCAGAGTTAATTAGCCAGACACAATGCAATTCTTCTTACTGTGCAAATCAGAGAACACCCTTGGCAAAGCCAAAAGGGAAGGGCATGTCATTCTGTGCTTAAGAGAGAAGCTGAAAGACAAAAATCTTGGGCTTTTCCAAGCAACCCTTTATTTTTCCAATTTCCAGAAACAGTACAGCTTTTGTGTTGACCATTTCTAAGAAATAAAGTACCAACCCACCATCTACATCGTGGGCTGACATCATTCCTTTTATCTTGTCAAAATCAAAAGATGACACAGGCAGTTCCTCAGAGCAACTTTCCTCTGAGAATGCCAATCGCACAAGCCTTTTTATATTATGGTGGCTTTCAAATTAAATACCCAAACATAATCCTTTTTTCAAATCTATTCGCTAAAACTATTCAAACAACCTAGAGAATCTTTCTAAGAATATCCATATCGCTGTGTTTGAGGTGAGATCACGGAACTAGGAGGGAAAAGTACTTGGATTTCCATTCAGAATCTCCGCAATTTTACAGAGGACAAAATCCTCACTGTGTGCAGAAAGAATGACACAAAGTCCTTCTATTTATGAAACCCATAGGGATAGCATCCTTAAGCATATTTTCAAAGAAAATTCACTGAAGCTGAGTCCTAAAAATGAGTCACCATGAGGCTGGGTCAAGTGAATGTGCTACTTCAAAGGTTCATTCAACAAATGCTAATTGGCCACCTATTATGAAAACAGCATGGTGTCAGGTATTAGAAGCTACAGTGCAAACAAAACCAAAATATCCTCTGTCCTCTCACAGCTGCTTCTGACAGGGTCAAGATAAGTCTGGTGCTAGAACATGACAGAGACCACCCAGGGGACTCTGTAGGATTCTGACATCCCAAGGGGCACAGCAGCGATCATCTGGGGAACTGAGACAAAAGCAGAGAAAGGACAAGTCTGAACCTGTCTCTTATACACATCTAGATGTGTATAAGAGACAGGTGTCAGACTGTATTTTTTGGAGCTCCAAAATCATTGCAGATGGTGACTGCACCCACGAAATTAAAAGATGCTTACTCCTTGGAGGAAAAGTTATGACCAACCTAGATAGAATATTGAAAAACAGAGTCATACTTTGCCAACAATAGGTCCGTCTATTGAAGGCTATGGTTTTTCCAGTGGTCATCTATGGATGTGAGAGTTAGACTCTGAAGAAAGTTGAGCACCGAAGAACTGATGCTTTTGTCTGTGGTGTTGGAGAAGACTCTTGAGAGTCCCTTGGACTGCAAGGAGATCCAACCAGTCCATTTTGAAGGACATCATCCTTGGGATTTCTTTGGAGAGAACGATGCTAAAGCTGAAACTCCAGTCCTTTGGCCACCTCATGCGAAGAGCTGACTCATTGGAAAAGACTCTGATGCTGGGAGGGGTTGGGGGCAGAAGGAGAAGGGGACAGAGAATGAGATGGCTGGATGGCATCACTGACTCAATGGACATGAGTCTGAGTGAACTCTGGGAGTTGGTGATGGACAGGAAGGCCTGATTTGCTGCGATTTATGGGGTCGCAAAGAGTCGGACACGACTGAGCAACTGAACTGAAACTGAACTGAGAAACGTATCACTGGTAACTTAAGCACATAAGCATTTTTATTGTAAATTAATGTTTTAAACCCAATTTTGCATAAAACAATGTATTACTGCACACTGAGAGAGAATTCCAGATGATGAGAGAAGACCCCCTTAAGGATTTGGCTGAATACTGACCAGTATATGTCCTGAGGTCAGGGAAAACCACCGGAAGAATTGGGTGTAACAGGGCACAGCCTCCACACAAGGACAATCATGTGCGTATTCCCACCACCCAGATTGAAAAATCTCACAGTTTACAGGGTATTGTACATGGAGGGTTTTGCCACAGTAGTAGGAAATAATTAGCCTAAACAAAACACTGCAAAAGTTCCAAATAACAAGTCCTATTAACTAGATCCAGAGGATCAATAGGGATTTCTTATAAACTAGATCCAGAGGATCAAAAGTTTCAAAGGAATTTTAATAAGTCTCAAAATTAAGTATGAGAATATTTGTAGAAGTCAGTATATATACTATCCACTATGTAAAATTTACAGTGTCAGAGAACCTATGAAAAATTACCAAGCAAGTATTAGAAATATTAAGCACTGACATTAAAAGAATTATTATAGTGTTATTGCCTCTGTCCAAAAAGTAGATTCAAAGAAGATCAAAAGGAATGCAAATCAGAGTTTCAGACTTCCAGAGATGAAAATTACAATGTCCAAGTTGAAAATAAATTGGAGTAACTAAAGATAAACTAAATATTGTAAGAAAAATTAATGAACAAGTAATTACACTAAATATTGTAAGAAAATTTTAATAAATAGTAGTGCATCCGTGTGTGTTTTCAGTCGTGGCTGACTTTTCATGACCCCGTGAACTGTAGCCTGACAGGCTTCTTTGTCCTGGGATTCTCCAGGCAAGAATACTGGTGTGGGTTGTCATTTCCTCCTCCATAAGCAAAGGGGTAAATAAACTTTACTATTTTCATACAAAGTAATAGAAGAGTACAAAGGAATAAACGATTAACATATGCAACATAAACAAATTTCAAATATGCCTAAAGAAAGAAGATAGACAAAAAGGACATATATGGGTAGCTGAACATACACAAAATTATAGAAAATGCAAAATAATTCATGGTGACAACAGATAAGTTGTTGCCTGGCAATAGAGGGGTAGGTAAATGTGTAAAGCATGCATTAGAAAAGACCATGAGGAAACTTTCTGTCAATAGAAAGTATGAATACTTCCATGAGGAAAGTTTTTGTCAATAGAAAGTATAAATACTTTCATGTATGTATAATTCATAGGATTTTCCTATGAATTACATTAGGGTTTTCCTATCTCTTCAAACTTGTTTTCTAAAGACTTGAAATTACTGCTGTAATGTTCAAAGGAGCATGTTTACAGTTTACCACTTTAAAGATTTATATAACCTCATTTTTTATATAATGGCATCGGTTTAATGGCAAGACTGCGAGTTCATCATTATTATCTATAACACTGCAACCATATGTGACAGAAAAAAATTTTTTTCTTTGGGTCACTTACATATTTTCTGATCTTTAGAGCAGTGATCATAACTTCTGTTCATCCAGATTATCTCTCCAAAGACTCAGCACTCAGCCTAAGAACTGAATCTGATGCTTACCTTCAGGTCACTTGCTTGACTCTGGTGACCATTCCTCTTTTCTGATCCTTTCAGGGGTAACTGCTATCTTGAAATTTGCATTGAAAATTCATTCACCATTAACTTAAGCTTTTCCAAATGAACTGAGAGATTTTATATGCTTTTTCTGTTTTGGGACGTATCTTCTAGTGTTGTATGTGTGTGCTAAGTCACTTCAGTTGTATCCAACTCTTTGAAACCCTGTGGACTGTTGCCTGCCAGGCTCCTCTGTCCATGAGATTCTCCAAGAAAGAACACTGCTGTGGGTTGCCGTGCCCTCCTCCAGGGTATCTTCCCGACCCAGGTATTGAACCCACGCCTCATATTTCTTGCTTTGGCAGGTGAGTTCTTTACCACGAGCACCACCTGGGAAGCCCTGTTGTTACATGTATAAAAACAACTTGGCAAATGACTAATAACTTAATATCTGCTTTGTAGGGTGATGTTTTTAGTTTTATAATATTGGATTGGGCCAAATTATCTTTCTAATCACTTGGACCTCCATACACACCCAACAGAAAACTAATGAGTGTAACATTCGTGCTCTATTTCTCTGCCATCTCTTAGTGTTGTCTGACTTGATTTGTTTCACCAATTTGCTAAGTGTAAAATGATAGTTCTCTGTATTTTCAGCCTGTACTTTCCTAATCACTAGTGATGCTAATCACTTTTTCATAAGGTCATGATCTTTTCAAATTTTCTTCTCTAAATTCTGGATCAAGTTTTCCCCCACATTTTTCTAATTTTAAAGTTTAAAATCTCTCTTCCTGTACGCTGGCACTAAGCCTTGGTCAGGGCTTCCCTGGTGGCTCAGTGGTAAAGAATCTACCTTCAGTGCAGGAGACGTGGGTTTGATCCCTGTGTTCGGAAGATCCCCCAGAGAAGGGAATGGAAACCCACTCCAGTATTCTTGCCTGGGACATCCCAGAGACAGATGAGCCTGGAAGGCTACAGCCCATGGGATTGCAAAAGAGTTAGACCTGACTTAGTGACTAAACAACAACAAAGTGAATTCCAAATGCATTCTCCCACTTTAGAGGTTCTCGTCCTCTTTTATTATAAAAAGGAAGACAACTGCTGCATAGCGAGAGGGCGCCAGAGATCTGCATGGGGTCACCTCCAGCCCCAAGCAAGGTATTGATTTAGGCTGAGGAAAGAACCACCTCAATGGTGAGAGGAAATGGTACTTGGAGTTCACATAAGGTTGGGAATAGTGTCTATCCCCAAGAGCCACTCTGGGAATCTTGTAATTCATTTGTCTTTGGGTAAACCCTGGAGAAGGAAATGGCTACCCATTCCAGTATTCTTGCCTGGAGAACTCCATGGCCTGGCAGGCTACAATCCACGGAGGCACAAAGAATCTGACATGACTGAATGACTAACAATTATACTGCTGCTGCTGCTGCTGCTGCTAAGTCGCTTCAGTCGTGTCCGACTCTGTGCGACCCCATAGAAGGCAGCCCACCAGGCTCCCCCGTCCCTGGGATTCTCCAGGCAAGAACACTGGAGTGGGTTGCCATTTCCTTCTCCCATGCATGAAAGTGAAAACTGAAAGTGAAGTCGCTTAGTCGTGTCCGACTCTTCGCGACCCCATGGACTGGAGCCCACCAGGCTCCTCCATCCATGGGATTTTCCAGGCAAGAGGACTGGAGTGGGTGCCATCTTAGTGTAAGGAAGACATAGTGACCAAACAACAAAACAGGGTACTCAGAAGAGTCTGGTTTCAGCCTAGGGCATCCTTTTAGCTTTAAACTAAATCCTGCCTATGGTTCTGTGTGTATGTTAGCTGCTGTCATGTCCAGCTCTTTGCAATCCCATGGACTGTAGCCTGACAGGCTCCTCTGTCCATGGAATTTCCCAAGCAAGAATACTGCAGTAGATTGCCATTTCCTTCTCCAGGTGATCTTCCTTACCCAGGGATTGAACCTGGCTCTCCTGCATTGCAAGTAGACACTTTACCATGGAGTCACCAGGGTAGCCCATGATTCTGCAAAACCAATGTTAAAAGCAAGAACTGAAAGGTGAACATATCACATTTCCGAGAAAACCAACTACATTCCAGTTAAAAAAACACAAAAACACCTTCCATTGGCATTTATGGGACACAGACAGATACAGTCTATGATACAGTAAAATTCACAAGGTCTGATGAAATAATAACTGTTTTACATGTATAAAAGCTTAAGGAATTTGAAACCAGCAGATCTGCACTTCATGAAATCTTAAATGAGTTGGTTCAGATGTAAAGTTAATATTAATCATGTGGGTAAGTACATAATACTGTTTCTTCATTAAAAACCCTTTAACAAATATTAACTATTTGAATAACAATGGTAACAATAAAATATGAAGTTTCTAACCAAAGTAGAACTTAAATGTGTGAAAGTAATGGCAAAATGACCAGGAAAAGAGACAGGGAGGTACATTACGAGAAGTTCCTTTTACTATATGTGAAGAGTAATATTACTTGAAGGCAAACAATTATATGTTGAATATACATATTATTAAAGCAAAGCAACCACTAAGGTAGCAAAACCCAAATTGACAGCTAATAAGCTAAAAAAAAAAAAAAAAGGAAGATTAAGATAAAGTGGAATTGTAAAAAAGAAAAAACAAAAAATGTTAATTCTAAAGGAGGCAGGAGAGGAGAAATAGTAAAGCACAGAGCAAAACAAAAAAATAAATATAAAAACACAAAAATGAATGCATCCTATGTGATTTTATTCATACAAACTTCTGGAAAATGCAAACTAACTGACAGGGATGGAAGCAGATCATTGATGTCCTGGGCAGGAAGGGAAAGGCAAGAATGAGGATTACCAAGGAGCACAGGAAACTTTGGAGGGTGATAGGGTCATATCTTGATTGTGATGTTGGTGTTTTATTTATGTAGATGACCAACCTTGGCAGTGGGTATAATCACTTTAAGACAACATTGTTGTTGTTCAGTTGCTAAGTAATGGCTGAATCTTTCACAACCCCGTGGACTGTAGCCCTTCAGGCTCATCTGCCCATGGGATTTCCCAGGCAAGAATACTGGAGTGGGTTGCCATTTCCTTCTCCACAGGATCTTCCTGACCCAGGGATCAAACCCACATCTCTTAAGTCTCCTGTGTTGGCAGGTGGATTCTTTACCACTAAGCCACTTAGGGATGCCTTTAAGCGTGTGTAAAATACTGGAAAAGACAGTATCATGCATTAATCTTGAATAGTTATAGATCAGAATTTCCCTTTACAAAATCGTTAATTTTGCAGTATAAAGTCACACTTTTAATTTTTATAATATATCCTAGTTATTGAACAAACACCATGTTGTAATCAGCTTGTTGTATGATTAAAACATATTTCTTGACATAATAGCACACTTGCAAATAATGTATTATTTTTTCTAATATTAAAATATGGAATGTGTATATTATGGAATGAGTTTACACTATCTTCATTTATTACTTTATCATATTTTTAAAATTTATTGCTACACACATAATTTTTAGTAATTAAATAATCCTTTGATAAAAGAGGAATAAACATGTTTGTTTATCATTAGATACTAGGTGTACATGATTTTAGATTAAAAAAAAGTATAGTAAAAAGACTTCAAGAAACTTGCTTTGTTTTCCGTGTTAGGTAATGCAGTGTTCCACACACATCAGAGACTCATGACTGCCTACGTTTTGTCTCACTCTCCTTAGTGTGTGTCTTATATTTCTGGTGATACCAGAATGCCTGCTGGAGCTCCAGCCATCAATTTCAAATCCCAGATGGCAGAAATAAGGAATAGGAAAGATATCTGCTTTTAAGGAGTATAAGCTATCTGTGTTTTATTTCATTGGTCAGAATAAACCCATAGGGTGAAATGAGAGACTGGAAAATGTAGTGCTTTATTGGGCATTTTATTGCCTCCCATAAGATTGGGATCTATTACTAAGAATAGGAAAATCAATGTGTACAACTACTGGTCTCTATCTCATTAAACTGTTAAAATTATTTTTTTTCCAGATAACATCAAAAGCAACTTGTAATTTTTAGACCTGAGTTTAAGGTTATTAATTTGAGTTTTTTAATGTCATTTTATTGTGGTAGTAACTCTTAGTATTAGATCTGCCTTCTTAACAAATCTTTAAGTGTATCATACATTCCTGTTGATAATAGGTACAGTGTTGTACAGAAGATCTCTAGAGCTTAAAGATTTTAATAGCAAGGATAGAATAGNAACTTGTAATTTTTAGACCTGAGTTTAAGGTTATTAATTTGAGTTTTTTAATGTCATTTTATTGTGGTAGTAACTCTTAGTATTAGATCTGCCTTCTTAACAAATCTTTAAGTGTATCATACATTCCTGTTGATAATAGGTACAGTGTTGTACAGAAGATCTCTAGAGCTTAAAGATTTTAATAGCAAGGATAGAATAGATATGCAGATAAAGGTTACCAGATTTTAAATTAGAAGACAAAAGTCAGAGGCTCAATCTTAAGGAAAACAGAAGATAATTTTAACTTTATAATTTTAAAGTTATTACTATTAGCATTAACCATATCCTTAGGTTGCATTATGTTGACTGGTTTACCAGTCTATAAATATTTATCTTCTTTTTAAAATAATTTTAAAACCAGTTGATGAAAATTTAATTTTTCTATTGACTCAAAAGTTTTCAAAGCCTTGGTGAAGGACCAGAAGCTAGTGGGTTTGTGCAGGTGGAAATCATTTCTCATTCTTCTTGACATATCCAGAACCTATGAGTGCCTGAGTGCCTGATCCATAAATTAGGTGCCCATTAAATTCAAGTTGAAGAGACAATGTTTGAAAAAAGCTGTCTTACCAAAAATGCACACGGACAAAAACATTTTTGTTTTTCCTGAGAAAAGTGAATACTGTAAAAGTGACAAGTGTAAGGAGGATAGAAAGGACAGTCATTAGAGGTGTTAGTACCTTTTTTTTTCTTTTTTATAAGTATAAAACTGTGTATGCTTAAGATACAGAGCTTGATGATTCGATAGATGTACACATTGTAAAACGATCATAATCAAGCCACATGTTTATCATCTCTACATAGTTACCTTTTAAAATGTGTGTATGTGTGTGTGTGTGTGGAAAAGATTTAAGATCCTTTTAGAAAATGTCATATTTACAATTTAGTATGAACATTGGGCAGAATGCCCTTAAGTTAGATCCCCAGAATTCATTGATCCTGTGTAACTGAATCTCTGTACCTGCAAGGAACATCTCCCCATTTCCTGCCAGCAAACACATTATGCTCTTGGCTTCAGTGAGTCTCTTTTAGATCCCATGTGTAAGTGAGCTGGCATCGTCTTTATCCTCTGGGGCTTATTTCACTTAGCATAGTGAGTTCTGGGTTTCTCCATCTTGTTCCAAATGACAGGATTTCCCTCTTTCTAAGCTGGAATAATGAAGTGTAATTACATCTTTGAGATTCGACTTTAATTTCATTTAGACATACACTTGATCCTTGAATAATGCATGTCTTAGGGGCGCCCACCCTCCCTCTAGTCAAAAATCCACAAGAAATTCAAAACCTGGATCTCCTAATAGGCAGGTGATTCCCCCTGATTCAGGTTCCCCATCTGCGGATGCAACTGACCACAGATATGATAGCCCTGGAGTATTTACTACTGAAAAAATAATCCATGTGTAGGTTGAGTTCAGTTTAGTCGCTCGGTTGTCTCTGATTCTTTGGAACCCCATGGACTGCAGCATGCCAGGCCTCCCTGTCCATTACCAACTCCCTGAGTTTACTCAAACTCATGTCCATTGAGTCGGTGATGCCATCCAACCATCTCATCCTCTGTCGGCCCCTTCTCCTCCCGCCTTCAGTCTTTCCCAGCATCAAGGTCTTTTCAAAAGCGTCAGTTCTTCACATCAGGTGGTCAAAGTATTGAAGTCTCAGCTTCATCATCAATCCTTCCAATGAATATTCAGGACTGATTTCCTTTAGGATGGACTGGTTGGATCCCCAAGCAGTTCAAGGGACTCTCAAGAGTCTTCTCCAACACCACAGTTCAAAAGCATCAATTCTTCGGCACTCAGCTTTCTTTATAGTCCAACTCTGGAAAAACCATAGCTTTGACTAGACGCACATTTGTTGGCAAAGTAATATCTCTGCTTTTTAATATGCTGGCTAGGTTGGTCATAACTTTCCTTCCAAGTAGTAAGCGTCTTTTAATTTCATGGCTGAAATCACCATCTGCAGTGATTTTGGAGCCCCTCCCCCCCCCCCAAAAAAAAATCTGCCACTGTTTCCCCATCTATTTCCCATGAAGTGATGGGACCGAATGTCATGGCCTTAGTTTTCTGAATATCTTTAAACTAACACATAACTCAACAAGCACATTTTTATATATTTTTGAGTTACAGTTGTCAAAATATATGCACACATTGGACAAACATTGTGTATATCAATATTTTGAGTTTTAATGTGACAAATGGGCTTGTTTAATGTTTGCACATAGGTCGTTAAGACGAGGAATCACTGTTTTCTTCATTTAATACTGCAGGAGGCAAACAATCAATTGTAAAAGCAATTATCCAAATTAATCCCCTTGCATAGTTTCCATAACAATGTATAAAATGTTTGTGCGTTGTTCCTATCATATTTATCTTGAATATACTTACTGTAATGTGATTTTCTTTCTTGTTTCTGATAAAATAGATTTTGCATTTTGTATGTCTTCATTGCTTATATTTTTCTAGTGCTTTATACCTGTTGCATTTTACAAAATTAGTTTTCCACATTAAATTGTGCAGGAGGTGATGATGGATTCTAGTTTGGGAAGTACTGAGCTTCATGAAAATTTCAGAAGACAAATAGAATATCTTTTTAAATACAGTAAGGTATTTGGAGTGGTATTAGTATGTAGAAACTTAAACAGTGACTTAGCCAATATTTGACTAACAAAAGAAAAAAGTAGGAAGTTCAAGTTTTGAATTGCTGTAGTTGAGTAAATAGCGAGACACTCAATTTTCTGGGAAATTCAGGAGAGGACACAAGTTTGGAAAAGGCACGAGGAGCTAGCAAGATGGTTCATAAGTATTTTAAATGTTTGATAAATCTTTTCTGTATTTACATTATAGTTAAAATTGTCAGAGATAACTGAAAAATCATGGCATCCTTTCCTTCCTGAGTTGGCATGACATGGGATCATAAAATATCACTTAGCCTCAGGTGTTTCACTGGTTATCAACAGAGAATTTCTTTCTGTTTCTCATAACCCATTGCCTCCCAGGAGTCCTGTGTATACTGTTAAAGATTTAGCCTGAAGATAAATTGGAATGACATTGCATTTAGAATCATTATTATCTTGAAAAATACAAAATGCTTTTTTGGAGTTCAAGATGTAGTTTATGAACATAGGTTTCTGCCAAGATGACAGTTTGCAATGAGTACTCACATGTCTGAACTCCATCAGTGAAGTGTATCTTTAGCATGATATTTCAGATTATCTCTACTTCTCAGATGTACTTGGAGTGATGAACAACCAACAAATTAACAGGCAAATAAACACAGCTTCTCACATATTTAAGAAATGAAATATACTATGCTATCAGATTTTACAGGGATAGTTCTGACACCTTTGACTAAGTAAATCAATGTATCTTATTGTTTATGTGTTCAGTTTTCATGATGGCTATGGCTCATCTGTCACACTGTTCAGATATTTTGCATTTATTTGTATAATTAATTATATATATCTGTCTTCTCACTATACTGTATATCCTTGTATTTATTCCTTTTTAGTAACTAGCATTCAGCCTGACAAAGATTAGGGGCTAAATAAATATGAGTGAATGAAAGATGGACTTTATTAAACATACAGTCTGACCAGAACAAAATTAATATTACTGAGTTCCATTTGCTTGTCAGTAGCCTTCTGCCAAATTTGTGGCGAAGGGAATTGAACTTTCTACGTGTAAAGCAAATGTGATCACCACTACAGAAATGCTGGTTGTTATTATCTTTAGGCGGGGCTGTTCAGTGATTCTGTTATTAAAAGAAAACTAATTTTCTTCTGATGCAAAAATGAAGTAACTAGCCCATTCTTAGAATGTATTTTGAATTTCCTAGAAGAAAATGCACTTTGAAATGCTCGTTTCTTCTTTCTACAGTTATTTGAAATATGGCAGAGAGGGTTTCTCTTGCAGAGAAGTCTCTTAACCATTCTACTCCAATAATTCTAGTAACCCAGGTCTCTAAATTAATCTTCTCTGAGAGACTCATTCCGTGCCACTAACCTGGGAACATCTGCTTTCCAGCAAATATCTGCATTTTAGAGAACAGTGAGGCTTATCACTGTGATTTGTTTTCCTCCTTATGAAACTAATCAAAAACATTTTTCATTCAAAATGTTATAAATAATCTTGTCCAACAGGGCTTCCCCTGGTCGTTCAGACAGTAAAGAATCCGCCCACATTGCGGGAGACCTGGGTTCCATCCCTGGGTTGGGAAGATCCGCTGGAGAAGGGAAAGGCTCCATTGCTCTGACCTGGAGAATTCCATCGACTGTACAGTCCAGGGGTAGCAAAGAGTCGGACACGAGTGCGCGACTTTCACTTTTATATTGCCTTAACACTTTCATGCAAAATTATATCTGAGAGCATTTAACAGTTCTTGAAGACGAGTTCTGTCGCCCTGGCGGGCCGCCCTCCCGTTCCACGCGGCGGGGCAACCCAGGAGAGCGTCCGCAGAGCGTCCGGGGAGCGCGCGGGCGGCTGGCCCCTGCCGCGCGGGCTGGCGGGCGGCGGCGACGGGGACCACACGCCGCCGCCCGCGCCCGGCCCCGTGTCCTCGCGCGGCGAAGGTCCCGCGCGGCGGCGCTGGCGGCGGGACACGGCGGGCCCTGCGCGAGTTGTAGGCGCTCCTTCTGAGGCGCCATGTTAAGCCTCTCCATATGCGGCGGCCGCGCCCGCGGAAAACGATGGGAGGCGCAGACGGAGCGAAGCCGGAGGAGCAGCTCGGTCCCCGTCGGGCCTCCAACGCAGGCCGGGGACGGCCGGACTCCCGCCGCGGGAGGGGCCAGTTCCGCTGAGGCGCCCCGGTCCTCACCCTTCCGAGGCTGCTCCCGCTCGGGAGCCAGACCTCGGCGCGGGCGCGCGGTCCCGGCGGCGGCCGGAGGCTGACGACGCCGCAGCCCGAGGCCCGGGGCGGGGAGCGCGGGGTGCGGGCCGGGGGCGCGGCCCGAGGGCGGAGCGCGGCGGCCGGCCCGGGTCGGGTGGCGCGGCTCCTTGGGGCCCCGGGGCGCGGCTTTCGGGGACGGGGTGCGGCGAGGGCGCGTCCGGGAGCTCGGGGGCCGCGGGGTCGGGGGGCTGCGGTGTCCGTCCCGGGCTCCGGCCGCGGCTGAGTTTGGGGGAGAGCGAGCCTGCGCCCCGCCGGGCGGCGCGGTGGGGACCGGGGCATTTTGGTTCCTAATTTTCTCTCAGGTTGAGGAGTCAAGAACTGAAAAATAGATGGTTTTCTTGGCTTTGAGAATCTGGAAGTTCCTATGATTCCTCATGTGAGTTAACTATTTGGACCTTAATGTTCGACGACCAGTCTCTCTCACAGCGTTTAACTTTGTTAATTATGACTTTCTCTTTATAAATTTATATTTTTTCTCTCTAGGCAGATCTGTCAATGTTATTTTTAAAGTTCCTGGCCGGGATGTCATTCTGAGAAAACGCCTGTTCGCCTCAGCTGAACATAGATAGTTTCCCATCCTTTCCTCTGGCCTGAGTTTTGATTTGCTTCGGTGCTGCTTCTGACCTTCTTTTGTCCTGGCGGTGAGCAGGGCTCCCATTCTTTCGCAATTTCCATCTCCAGCTCTCTATCGAGATCCCCGCTCTGTTCATGCTAGGTGGAGGTAGTGTCTGGGCTCTCCACGCAGTCTCTGTTGACAGCCCGTGGTGGGAGTGGGGGTTCCAGCTCCCCATGTTCTTATTAATAAGGTTTGCGAAATGTTCATTCATCCATAACATCATTGGCCATCCACCAAGTGATACACCTTCAGTTGGCAAATTTAAAAAATACATACTCTTTGCTCTCAAGCAGTTGAAAGGGTGTAATATCAGAAGTGGAAATGTGCATTTTTATAAACATATGGTGTATTAAAATTGTATGCATGATTATACTGCAAAACTGCAAATATGTTCTTTAATGTTTAGCTAAAAATCAGCTGGGGAGCTTATATCACAAAAGAATAAAGGTAAATAAATATGATAGGTTATAATTTAAAATTATAAAATGCAGTGTTGATTTTAGCGTGATTCATTATAGTCTACTCATATTAAAAATGTTCATAAAGTATATATAAATTTAACACATACTGAAAACCTATGGTGATATTAAAGATTCGATTCATTATTCAACATTTTATTTTAGGAACATATTAATATAAAATTTGATGATTTAAGAAGGTATCTTGATATAGATTATAACGAACAATTTACTAATAAAAATGAAAATAAACATAACAATCAAGAGTCAGAATTAGAAATGATGTTATTGAAGTACAGATATGTTTGTTGAAAAAACATCTCTCCCATGTCTTAGTTTAAACTTGTAAGAAGTAGACATTGTCAGTAAAATCCATTAAAATAGTTTAGCTCCTTAACCAGGATCTATATTTCACTATATATTAGTTGCTGCTGCTGCTACTGCTGCTAAGTCGCTTCTCTCATGTCCGACTCTGTGTGACCCCACAGATGGTAGCCCACCAGGCTTCCCCTTCCCTGGGATTCTCCAGGCAAGAACACTGGAGTGGGTTGCCATTTCCTTTTCCAATGCATGAAAGTGAAAAGTGAACGTGAAGTCTCTCAGTCACGTCAGATTCTTTGCGATCCCATGGATTGTAGCCCACCAGGCTCCTCCGTCCATGGGATTTTCCAGGCAAGAGTACTGGAATGGGTGCCATTGCCTTCTCCAGTTATGATCATGAAAAACACATTTTCTAATTCAATAACTTTAAAACTACTTTTCTCTACCACAAATGTGATGGTGAGTGGAAATTTTAGCTGAAAGTACCAATCTGTTGCTCTTAAGTCTGCACTTAAACAAGACCTGGAAACAGTTCAAGCTCGCTTCAATATATGCCATCTCCCTTCCTTCCCATTCCTATCACAAAGGAGTTTCACAGTCTCAGGGAGGATTAATATTGGTGTAAGTAGATAAATAATTTTGATATAAGAAATAATGAATTAATGTGTTCCACTTATATACTTCCCCACCTCAAATTATGTTTCATTCAACCCCTGGCTTCAAATACACTGGTTGTTCATGGCCAAGGATTTTGAAGAAACAAAATGTGACGGCTTTAAAGGACTAAGCTTGCAAAGTACAAATACTAATTTTTCCTCTATACAATTCTCCAGTTAATTAAGGCCTAGATAAGAGGTTGGACTGAAAGAAAACTCATCATAAGGGAAATTATGTCACATTGTAACGCAAAGAAGATGGAAAATGGAATGAAAAAGTATAGACTTTCAACTTCTTAACCTTAGATTGGGCTTCCCTAGTGGCTCAGATTATAAAGAATCTGCCTGTATGTTCCATCCCTGGGTTGGATAGATCCCCTGGAAAAAGGAATGGCTTACCCACTCCAGTATTCTTCCCTGGAGAAGTCCATGGATGGAGGAGCCTAATGGGCTAAAGTCCATGGGATTGCAAAGAGTTGGACACCACAGAGTGATTATAAATAAACGTAAAAAGTCTAGGCTGTATGGGACAAGACCTAGAATTCAGTTGCTCAGTGGTGTCCAACTCTTTGAGACCCCATGGGCTGCAGCGCACGTCTTTCCTATCCATCACCAACTCTCAGAGACTGCTCAAACCCATGTCCATCGCCTTGGTGATGCCATCCAACCACCTCATCCTCTGTCCACTCTTTCTATCTTCAATCTGTCACAGCATCAGGGTGTTTTTCAGTGAGTCAGTTCTTCACATCAGGTGTCCAAAGTATTGGAGTTGCAGCTTCAGCATCAGTCCTTCCAATAAATATTCAAGATTCATTTCCTTTAGGATTGACTGGTATGATCTCCTTGCAGTCCAAGGGACTCTCAAGAGTGTTCTCAAACACCACAGTTCAAAAGCATCTGTTCTTTGGCACTCAGCTGTCTTTATAATCCCAGTTCTCACATCCATGCATGCCTATTGGAAAAACAATAGCGTTGACTAGACTGACATTTGTCGGCAAAGTAATGTCTCTGCTTTTGAATATGCTGTCTAGGTTGAATCATAGCTTTTCTTCCAAGGAGCAAGCATCTTTTTGATTTCATGGCTGCAGTCACCATCTGCAGTGATTTTGGAGCCCAAGAAAATAGTCTGTCACTGTTTCCATTCCTTCCCCAACTATTTTCCATGAAGTGATGGGACCAGATATGATCTTTGTTTTTTGAATGTTACATTTTAAGCCAGCTTTTTCACTCTCTTCTTTCACTTTCATGAAGGGGCTCTTTAGTTCCTTTTCACTTTCTGCCATAAGGGTGATGTCATCTGCATATCTGAGCTTATTGATATTTCTCCTGGCAATCTTGATTCCAGCTTGTGCTTCATCAAGCTTGGCATTTTGCATGATGTACTCTGCATCAGTTCAGTTCAGTTCACTCACTCAGTCATATCAGACTCTTTGTGACCCCATGGACTGCAGCATGCCAGGCCTCCCTTTCCATTGCCAACTCCTAGAGTTTACTCAAACCCAGGTCCATTGAGTCAGTGATGCCATCCAGCCATCTCGTCCTCTGTCATCCCCTTCTCCTCCTGCCTTCAATCTTTCTCAGCATCAGGGTCTTTTCAAATGAGTCAGTTCTTTGCATCGGGTGGCCAGAGTATTGGAGTTTTAGCTTCAGCATCAGTCCTTCCAATGAATATTCAGGACTGAGTTCCTTTAGTTACATAAGCAGAGGGACAGTAGGCAGCCTTGATGTACTCCTTTCCCAGTATGGAACCAGTCTGTTGTTCCATGTCCAGCTCTAAATGTTGTTTTTCCTGCATACAAATTTCTCTGGAGGCAGGTAAGGTGGTCTGGTAATCCCATGTCTTTTAAGAAGTTTCCACAGTTTTTTGTGATCCACAAAGTCAAAGGGTTTGGCATAGTCAATAAAGCAGAAGTAAATGTTTTTCTGGAACTCTCTTGCTTTTTCTATGATCCAGCAGATGTTGGCAATTTGCTCTCTACTTCCTCTGCCTTTTCTAAATCCAGCTTGAACATCTGGAATTTCACAGTTCACGTTCTCTTGAAGCCTGCTTAGAGAATTTTGAGTACTACTTTGCTAGCGTGTGAAATGAGTCCAATTGTGCAGTAGTTTGAGCATTCTTTGTCATTGCCTTTCTTTGGGAATTGGAATGAAAACTGACCTTTTCCAGCCCTTTAGCCACTGCTGAGTTTCCAATTTTGCTGACATATTGAGTGCAGCACTTTCACAGCATCATCTTTTAGCATTTGAAATAGCTCTACTGGAATCCCATTATTCTCAATAGCTTTGTTCATAGTGATGCTTCCTAAGGCCCACTTGACTTCACCCTCCAGGATGTCTGGCTCTAGGTGAGTGATCACACCATTGTAGTTATCTGGGTCATGAAGATATTTTTTGTATAGTTCTTCTGTGTATTCTTGCCATCTCTTCTTAATATCTTCTGCTTCTGTTAGGTCCATACCATTTCTGTCCTTTATTTTGCCCATCTTTGCATGAAATGTTCCCTTGGTATCTCTAATTTTCTTGAAGAGATCTCTAGTCTTTCCCATTCTGTTCTTTTACTTTATTTCTTTGCATTGATCACTGAAGAAGGCTTTCTTATCTCTTCTTGCTATTATTTGGAACACTGCAGTCAGATGCTTATATCTTTCCTTTTCTCCTTTGCTTTTCACCTCTCTTCTTTTCACAGCTATCTGTAAGGCCTCCCCAGACAGCCATTTTTCCAGTGGTCATGTATGGATGTGAGAGTTGGACTGTGAAGAAAGCTGAGTGCCGAAGAATTGATGCCTTTGAACGGTGGTGTTGAAGAAGACTCTTGAGAGTCCCTTGGACTGCAAGGAGATCACTCCTGGGTGTTCTTTGGAAGGACTGATGCTAAAGCTGAAATTCCAGTACTTTGGCCACCTCATGTGAAGTGTTGACTCTTTGGAAAAGACTCTGATGCTGGGAGGGATTTGAGGCAGGAGAAGAGGACGACAGAGGATGAGATGGCATCATCCCTCTCGATGGACATGAGTTTGAGTGATCTCTGGTAGTTGGTGATGGACAGGGAGGCCTGGTGTGCTGCAATTCATGGGGTCACAAAGAGTCGTACATAACTGAGGACTGAACTGACTGAACTAACCCTCCTTAAGTTTCAAAGGGAAGATCCAAACAGTTGCTGATAAGAGAAGGGAGGGGATATAAAAACAGAGAAGAAACAAGCAAATGGTGGTACAGCCTTAGGGCAAGATGTGGTTCCTACTCCAGGAAAACCCATAACAATATCTGTGAGTTCTTTTATGGAACTGGGATCCCCACCCAGGAGGAAGATGATAACTTTAGGATGAGCACAAGATTCCTGGAACACCACCCTGTTGCCTCACCTCAAATTTTGCCTTTCTTTTCTGGGGACCAGTGATAACCATCTTGTTAGGTGTACTGTTTGACCCCTATCTGTTTTAGACAGGGTCCGAGAGTTTTAGACTAAATTACTGTTACCACAGGATGGAAGCCAGTTTCAGATACAGAATACCTCACCTTAGATCAGGTAGAGACTTTTACTCTGCTAGGCATAAATACATGCATGAACAGCAGGAAGAAGTTACAGAAGAAAGATACCTCTGTCCCAGTTCCCAAGAATTCTCTCAGGGGACAGTTGTTTGGGGAAGCTCACTGACTGAAAGGACTTACCCTTCCCAGGTACCATAGTAACCATTTGCATGAATTGTTTTACAACAGGAGGTCCTGGTAAGGAATATGGAACTAATAAACCCCCACCAACTGGAAGAATTCAGGAAAGGTCAAAAGGAGACACCACATGTCTGACCACCTCCCTGAATCCTTCTCACTGGCATCCATCTTGGCTGAGCAATGCATGCACAACAAGGAAGGACTCTGAGTCAGAATGATTGGTCAGTGACAACCCGGAAATTAATCCCATCACCATAAAACTCAAGACTGGGAGCCACGTGGCAGAGCAGTTCTCCTGGGTTCCCTTACCCTACCGCTCTCCACCTGGGTACCCCTTCCCAATAAAATCTCTTGCTTTGTCAACATATGTGTCTCCTCAGACAATTCATTTCTGAGTGTTAGCCAAGAGCCCCATTTGGGCCCTGGAAACAGAAGTCGTTCCTGCAACAGAAGGACTGATGCTGAAGCTGAAGCTCAATACTTAGGCCACCTGATGCAAAGAGCTGACTCATTAGAGAAGACCCTTATGATGGGAAAGATTGAAGGCAGGAGAAGAGTTTGACAAAGGACAAGATGGTTGGATGGAATCACCAACTCAATGGACATGAGCTTGAGCAAGCTCCAGGAGATGGTGAAGGACAGGAAAGACTGGCGTGCTGCAGTCTGCAGTCCATGGGGTTACACAAAGTTGGACATGACTGAGCGACTGAACAAAAGCAACAAAACACACATAAACAGAAACACACACACACCTCCCATACATATTAGAAAATGTATTAGTTTCATTCTAATAGTATTAGATATATTTTAATGCAAAATATATGCAAATAGCTTGTGTTTGATGTCATTGAATATGGGTGTGGTAGTGCCAAGAGACTGTCCCTCTACAAATGCAGTAAAATGAACGAAAGTGTCAAATTTAGTGTGTGTGTGTGTGTGTGTTTAATTCTTAATTAAAAAAAAAAAAAAGGTCAAATGCTTAGTTTTGATGTTTAGTCACTAAGTCATGTCTGACCCTTTTGCAACCTCATGGACTATAGCTCACCAGGCTTCTCTGTCCATGGGATTTCCTGGGCAAGAATACTGAAGTGGGTTTTCATTTCCTTCACCAGGGATCTTCCCAACCCAGGGGTCAAACCTGCCTCTCCTGTAATTGTAGGCAAATTCATTACCATTGAGCCACCAAAGGCTTATAGCAACCAAGTAAAAGCCTAATCAAGAAGGCAACTTAAAAATAGTTGGGGAGTTTTGAAGTGTTTTCACTTGCATTTGCCCTACCTCTTTCCTGGCTCCAAAATGGTCTTGAAATGACAACCGGTATTCCAATATGTCATTCTGGTCCCTGGCTCCAGAAGAAGCAAAGTTGAACTTATTCTCCAATAGTTATTTGTATCTGTTTTAGTCTAATGCCTACCTATAGGACTGACAAAAGCACTTGCCTCTGCTTCATCTGATCCAGAACTTCCTCAGGGCAGAAAAGTGGCTACTCAGAGGGCATTTTTTCAGAAAGTGTGGAAGGCAAATGAAGAACCCACTGCTGCATAGAGCAAATGATTACAACTTGAGGAACAATAACAAATTGCTAGAAGTCTGAGAGGAAAATTTGTGAAGAAAGAGTCTTTGAAGAATTATGACATTGAACATCTCGCATGAGTATTAGGGAATATAGAAATTTATGTGCATGCCCAGAGAAAGATTTGTGTTAAAAACAAACAAACCTAAGACCCTGAGATGACTCTAAACTGTTACCTCAGACTGATCTTTAGGCGCTGCACAAACAGGAAGTAAAGACTGAGCAAGGTCGGTAACTGGCCAGCTAAGGATAAAGGAGTGTTGCAACAAAGAGCCAGTATGCAAAGACTGAGAGAATTTGGGGTTCTGTTTTCATTTATAAGCATCCAGAGACATCACTCAACATCACCTAACCAAAAGAAGAAAGACTGCAGACCGCACATATCAATGAATACATTCTTTACAAACATAGATTACAAAACTCATTAAAAAACCAACCAATTACAAAGCAGAGAAAGCAACAACAAAAAATTTCAAAGTGGCAGAGGAATCTAATTTCCAGAATTAACAAGTCTAAAATTTAAAATGTTCAGGTTTCAACAACAAAAAAATGAAGCATGTAAAAAAAAATGCGTGCTCCACTCATAGGAAAATTAACCAAAATTGTCTCTATGGAAGTATAGACATTGGACTTACTAGAAAAAGACTTTATTGTCTTATAGTCAAAGAGGTAAAGGAAACTATGGACAAAACTAAAGGACATTATGCAAATGTCCTTTATGCAAATGTCCTGTCTTTCTATCTCAAGAAAGATAGATAACAACAAAGAGAGAAACTATAAAAAAGGAACCAAACAAAAATTCTGGAGTTGAAAAGTATAAAAGGTACAAAATAGTTGTATAGTTTGTCTTTCTACAAACATAGTAAAAGTAAACAAAAAATATCAGAATTGGTTTTGCTTAACTCTTGAAAAAAGTCAAAGGCTTACAGCAATCAATAAATATCAAATCAAGAAGGCAAATCAAAAGAAGTTGGAGAGCTTTGAAATATTTTTTATAAAATAAAAAAAAATCACGAGAATTTCAACAAGAGATTTAAGGAAGACAAAAGTGTATATATATGAGAGAGATCAATTGCAGTTATTCAGTCTGAGGAGCAGAAAGAAAAACTAATAGAGACCAGAAAAAAAAAAAAAAAAAGAAACCACCAGCATGAAAGGCTTGTAAGACATCATCAAACTTACTGATAATGCAGACTAGGAGTTCCAATGGGAGAGGAAAAAGTGACACAGTATTTGATGATACAATGGCTGAAAGCTTCCTAATTTGATGGAAGATATGATTTTACACAAATAGGATATGTAATGAACTCCAAGAAGAATAAATACAACAGTATCCACATTGCTGCAGCTGCTAAGGCACTTCAGTTGTGTCTGACTCTGTGTGACCCCATAGATGGCAGCCCACCAGGCTCCCCTGTCCCAGACACATTATAATCAAACTGTCAAAAGACAAAGAGAGCATCCTGAAATCAAAAGGAGAGAGGCTACTTACCACAAACAAGTTGTTGACAACATTGTGTCAATTTCTTAGCAAAAATGATGGAGGCCAGAAAGCTGTGGGGTGGCGTTCCTAAACTGCTGGATAATAGCAACAAAATAATCCACTGAATTCCATATCTGATTAGCAAAACTTCAAAATCAATAAAAATTTAAGCAGTTTATAGAATATGGAACTATATCCAATATTTTCCAATAACTTACAATGAAAAATAATCTGAAAAAGAATATACATATTATAGACACATATATGTAAACACACAACTGAAGCACTTTGCTGTAAACCTGTTTCTAACACAGAATTGTAAGTCAACTAGACTTCAACTTTAAAAAAAATCAAGGTAAATAAAAGTTCAAGGAATTTGTTGTTTGTAGACCTGCCCTACAGGAATGCAAAAAGGAGTCTTCCAGATGCAAAAACAAGGACACTAGACAGCAACTTGAAGCCATACATCAAAATAAAGAAGACTGGTGGCGATAAATACATAACTAAATGCAAACTCAATTATTATAATATTTCTAGTTTAAAATCTCTCTGCTTGTCCCTATATGATTTAAAGGACCAAGGCATAACATAGACATGCTGCTAAGTCACTTCAGTCGTGTCCGACTCTGTGTGACCCCATAGACGGCAGCCCACCAGGCTCCCCCATCCCTGGGATTCTCCAGGCAAGAATACTGGAGTGGGTTGCCATTTCCTTCTCCAATGCATGAAAGAGAAAAGTGAAAGTGAAGTTGCTCAGTCTGTCCGACTGTTAGCGACCCCATGGACTGCAGCCCACCAGGCTACTCTGTCCACGGGATTTTCCAGGCAAGAGTACTGGGGTGGGGTGCCATTATGTTAATGCATATATAATATATAAAATGTAATTTATGATGACAACAAAACATCAAGCCCTGTCTCCCATCATGATTGTGTTTGGATATAAGGGCTTTGAAGAAAGTAATTAAAAGTGAAATGAGGCCAAAGAGTGGGTCCCTAATCTAATAACATTGATATCCTTGTAAGAAACAGAATGGACACCAGGAGCACACACAGAGAAAAGGCCATGTGTCAATACAGTAAAAAGGATCTGCAAGCCAAGGAGAGAGCTCATACCGGAAATCAACTTTGCCAGCACCTTGATCTTGGATTTCCAGCCCCCAGAGTTATGAGAAAATGCAGCTCTCTTGTGGCTCAGCTGGTAAAGAATCCGCCTGCAGTGCGGGAGACCTGGATTGGATCCCTGGGTTGGGAAGATCCCCTGGAGAAGGGAAAGGCTACCCAATCTAGTATTCTGGACTGAAGAATTCCATGGACTTATGTCTATGGGGTCACAAAGAGTCAGACACGACTGAGCAACTTTTAATTTCACTTTTCACAATTCTCTTGTGTCAATCAGTCTGTGGTATTTGTTATAGAAGCCTTAGCAGATAAGCATATGCATTCTGTCCTTAGTCCTAGTATGGGTAATATGTTCTTTTCATGGTTAATATATATTTCATATATAACTTCTTTATTACTATAATTAAGAATTATTAAGAGGTTGATTGCCTTATTTAATTAAATGAAATTTTGTGTAAAATCTTTTTCATGAAAATTTCAATCTGAATATATAGCTTTAACTTACTGGAATCACATAGAGTATTAACATAAAATTTATTCCTTTCTAAAGAAATCACAAATGTAGATCATAATTCTCTTATGGCCATCTGAAACATGCTTACTAATATTTTGTAAGAAAATATATATATTCATTCATAAATATCACTTTAGTGCTTAGTTGCTTCAGTCATGTCTGACTCTTTGCGACCCTCTAGGCTGTAGCCTGCCAGGCTCCTCTGTCCATGGGATTCTCTGGGCAAGAACACTGGAGCAGATTGCCATGCCGACTTCCAACAGCTCTTCTGGACCCAGGGATCGAACCTGTGTCTCCAGCAATTATTTTGGAGTGATCCAGCTTAGAATCAAGATTGATTAAACTTAGTGAAGTGTTTCCATGCTCAGTAGCTGTTTTATAAAATGAGAATTGTTATTTGTCATAGAAATAGAATATGCCCCACAAAGTTAATTTGAACTTGACTAACTTCTAGAAGCCATTATTTGTTGTGTTTTTTTTTTAATTTTTGATTTGATGACTATTTACTCTGAATATTGACTCATTAAGTTATTTGTACTACACTGGATTAATTTTATGAAATTCTGACTCTGCTTGAGTATAATTTGTTACAAGATTTTCAAATTCATTGAATTGCCACCACAGTCTAGTCATATATACACAAACACATGCACACACACATGCACACACACATGCACACATACATTTTAGCTATTCCATTTTAGTTACTATTTTTTTTACTCTTTTCATCTTTATTTAGATTTATCAGAAACCATTTCATCTTTTTTTTTAAAGCCATCAGTTCCTGAACTGTTTAATACATTTTACAGATTCAATTTGCTTTGTTTCTAGTGTATTAATTNTTATAAAATAAATGAGTTTGGGAGACAAAATGTATACCATGAGAATATAGTCAATGAGAACAGTCCTTTGGGCAGCTGGAATAAAAGAGCAGGAGAAATATAAGGGCTGTCTCTTATACACATCTAGATGTGTATAAGAGACAGGTTTCTAGTGTATTAATTTCCATCTATAAATTAAATATATTTATTTTAATCATTTGAAGTAAATCATTAGTTACCTTTAAACAATTATTCTGTTTAATGTTTAAAAAACTTGGTCTCTTCATCTCTGAGCATAGTTTTAGGTTTCAATTTTGATTTATTATTTATTCTATAAATTATTTTCTAGGTTTTTTTATTACCTTATATTTATACTTTTATTATTAAATTGTTAGATTTTTAATTATGTGCATATGTTTGTCTATTTGATATGTATTAATGTAACTGAAAATTAATATTAATTGAACAATGCATTTTATCTGTCTATCTACTTGCTCAGTCATGTCTGACTCTTTGGGACTCCATGGCCTATACCCTACCAGGTTCCTCCATCCATGGGATTCTCCAGGCAAGAATACTGGAGTGGGTTGCCATTTCCTTCTCCAGGGGATCTTCCCAATCCAGGAATCAAACCCGGGTCTCCCGCACTGCAGGCAGACACATTACCCTCTGAGCCATCTGGGAAGCCCAGGTATTTTATAGGAGCATTCAAGTTTTTTCACTAACCTAAACTATAACNAGGCAAGAATACTGGAGTGGGTTGCCATTTCCTTCTCCAGGGGATCTTCCCAATCCAGGAATCAAACCCGGGTCTCCCGCACTGCAGGCAGACACATTACCCTCTGAGCCATCTGGGAAGCCCAGGTATTTTATAGGAGCATTCAAGTTTTTTCACTAACCTAAACTATAACATTATACAAACATATTCATAGATACTGACAGCACCCACACATATTTTGTCTCTAATATTTTTTGCTATTTTGGTAGCTAAATATTGGAAACAGTTGCCAGGGATCCATTTCTTTTCTGGAGACCATGTTTCAAGACATCACAGTAACAGAGGCTGAAGCAATCTTAGGGTGGTTAGGGTATCTGGTAGCTAGAACTCTCAGCTTGTAGTCATTATTTCATGAAGTTAATGTGAGTTAAAGGAAAGATTCTTTTTCTACATTATTGCTATGTCTCTTGGCACCAACTATGGGCCCAAAAAAAGTTAGATAGAATGCCTGTATTTTCTACATCCTGGATTCCTTCAAGTACATTTACACTTTCACAAAACTTCTAGAATACAATGAACATCAATGAAATATATATATTTTTAAAAAAAAAACTGTTTTAAATGTGCCTTTAGGTCCAACCTAGTACACAAACAGGTATTTCTACCATAACAGTCAGCTCACCCCCAAATCAGCTCATAATCACATATGACAGGTTGTAAGAACTTAGTCTTTAGCAGCTGAGTCACCAGGGAAGACCAAGAACATTGGAGTGGGTAGTTTCCCATGTGGCTCAGATGGTAAAGGTTCCACCTGCAATGCGGGAGACCTGAGTTTGATCCCTGGGTTGGGAAGATTCCCTGGACAAGGGGACAGCTACCCACTCCAGTATTCTGGCCTGGAGAATTCCATGGACAGAGGAACCTGGCAGACTACAGTCCATGGGGCTGCTAAGAGTCAGACACAACTGAACAACTTTCCCATCGAGTGGAGTCTAATATTAGTTGATCAATCTGAACTATGCAAAATGAGTCATCTTGTCAAATCAGAAGAGTCCAGACTTGCAAGCTCAGTTTTCATCAGTTCAGTTCAGTTCAGTCGCTCAGTCGTGTCTGACTCTTTGTGACCCCATGAATCGCAGCACGCCAGGCCTTCCTGTCCATCACCACCTCCCAGAGTTCACTCACACTCAGCCATCGAGTCAGTGATGCCATCCAGCCATCTCATGCGCTGTTGTCCCCTTCTCCTCTGGCCCACAATCCCTCCCAGCATCAGAGTCTTTTCCAGTGAGTCAACTCTTCGCATGAGGTGGCCAAAGTACTGGAGTTTCAGCTTCAGCAACATTCCTTCCAAAGAAATCTCAGGATTGATCTCCTTCAGAATGGACTGGTTGGATCTCCTTGCAGTCCAAGGGACTCTCAAGAGTCTTCTCCAACACCACAGTTCAAAAGCATCAATTCTTTGGCACTTAGCTTTCTTCACCATCCAGCTCTCACATCCATACATGACCACTGGAAAAACCATAGCCTTGACTAGACGGACCTTTGTTGGCAAAGTAATGTCTCTGCTTTTCAATATGCTATTTAGCTTGGTCATAACTCTTCTTCCAAGGAGTAAGCGTCTTTTAATTTCATGGCTGCAGTCACCATCTGCAGTGATTTTGGAGCCCCCCAAAATAAAGTCTGAGTGACCAAAGGAGAGACCATATAGTAACTCAGTACCATTTAAGATATTTACTACTGTGCCAAAGTTACATATTTTCATGTTATTTGAGGTATTTATTACCATATCACAGTTATGTATTTTCATGTTAAAGAATGATAAGGGTCAAAGAAGTCTTAAGAATGCTCTATGCTAGGTGAAAGTGAAAGTGAAATTGAAGTCGCTCAGTCGTGTCCAACTCTTTGTGACTCCATGGACTGTAGCCTACCAGGCTCCCCAGTCCATGGGATTTTCCAGGCCAGAATACTGGAGTGGGTTGCCATTTCTATGCTGGGTAGTAAACTAAAATTAAGACCAATTTGGAAGGAGTCCAAGTTTTTAAACCATCACTTTTTTAAGGTTTATCAACACCAAGAGAAAGACCGAAATGTGTCAATTTTCTGTTCTGCAAGTAGAGGACATTCCAATATGTCTCACAGCAAATTTTGAGAAGAGTTGCACAGAGCTGAAGCTGTAAAACAAAATCTGTCATCTGTGTCATTTAATAATCATGGATTTACTGCAATGAGGAATGATTGCCTATTTAAGCTGCTAGATAGGTTTTCTTATTCTGGCCTGAAGGAGTCCATGGAGTGCATAGTCCATGGGGATGCAAAGATTTGGACACAACTGAGCAGCTTTCACTTCAAGGTTAAAGTGCTGCACTCAATATGCCAGCAAATCTGGAAAATTCAGCAGTGAACACAGAACTGGAAAAGGGCAGTTTTCATTCCAATCCCAAAGAAAGGAAATGCCAAAAAATGTTCAGACTACCACAAAATTGCACTCATCTCACACACTAGTAAAGTGATGCTCAAAATTCTCCAAGCCAGGCTTCAACAGTACATGAACTTTGAACTTCCAGATGTTCAAACTGATTCAGAAAAAGCAGAAAACCAGAGATCAAATTGCCAACATCTGTTCAATCATTAAAAACGTAAGAGAGTTCCAGAAAAATATCTACTTCTGCTTTATAGACTATGTCAAAGCCTTTGATTCCAGTGGACCATAACAAACTCTGCAAAATTCTTAAGGAGATGGGAATATCAGAACACTAGACCTGCCTCTAGAGAAACCTATATGCAGGTCAGGAAGCAACAGTTAGAACTGGGCATGGAACAACAAACTGGTTCCAAATAAGGAAACAAGTACGTCAAAGGCTATATATTGTCACCTTGCTTATTTAACTTATATGCAAAGTACATCATGAGAAGCACTGGNAGAAACCTATATGCAGGTCAGGAAGCAACAGTTAGAACTGGGCATGGAACAACAAACTGGTTCCAAATAAGGAAACAAGTACGTCAAAGGCTATATATTGTCACCTTGCTTATTTAACTTATATGCAAAGTACATCATGAGAAGCACTGGGCTGGCTGAAGCACAAGATGGAATCAAGATTGCCGGTAGAAATATCAATAACTTCAGATATGCAGACACCACCACCCTTATGGCAGAAAGCAAAGAATAACTAAAGAGCCTCTTGATGAAAGTCAAAGAGGAGAGTGAAAAAAACGGCTTAAAGCTCAACATTCAGAAAACAAAGATCATGGCATCTGGTCCAATCACTTCATGCCAAATAGATGGGAAAACAAGGGAAACAGTGACAGACTTTATTTTGGGGGGGGGGCTCCCAAATCACTGCAGATGGTGACTGTAGCCATGAATTTAAGACACTTACTCCTTTCCAGTAGTTATATATGGATGTGAGAGTCAGACCATAAAAAATGCTGAAAACCGAGGAGTGATGCTTTTGAACTGTGGTGTTGGAGAAGACTCTTGAGGGTCCCTTGGACTGAATGGAGATCGGACCAGTCCATTCTAAAGGAAATCAGCCCTGAATACTCATTGGAAGGACTGATACTGAAGCTGAAACTCCAATACTTTGGCCACCAGATGGGAAGAATTGACTCATTGAAAAAACCCTGACGCCGGGCAAGACTGAAGGCAGGAGGACAAGGGGATGACAGAGAATGAGTTGGTTGGATGGCATCACCGACTCAATGCACATGAGTCTGAGTAAACTCCAGGAGTGGTGATGGACAGGGAGGCCTGGTGTGCTGCAGTCCATGTGGTCACAAAGAACTGGACACGACTGAGCGACTGAACTGAAGTGAACTGAACTGAATGTCAGTCTAAATAATTCAGTTATTTAGAAAATACCCACTTTAGATATTAGGGTGAATCATTGGGTAATATCTTAAGTTATATACTTTAAGTATGGAGTTTTCCTAAAAATTAAAAACAGAAATGCCATATGATTGAGCAATTCCATTTATGGGTATTTTTTTCAAAGTGTGTATCAAGAGATAAATGAATAAGCTGTGGTACGCATGGATTATTACTCAGCCGAAAAGAAGAATGAAATTTTGTCATTTGTGAGAAAATGGATGGATCTAGAGGGTTTTATGCTAAGGAAAATAAGTCAGACAGAGTGACAAATACAGTATGATGTCACTTGAATGTGGAAACTGAAAATCAAAACCAGTGAACCAAAATAACCAAACAGTAATGTAGTTATCGAAACAGAGAACAAAGAAGTGATTTCCAGAGAGGAGAGGGATGTGGTGATGAGAGAGCTGGGTGAGAGAGATTAAGACTTACAAACTTATAAAATAAATGAGTTTGGGAGACAAAATGTATACCATGAGAATATAGTCAATGAGAACAGTCCTTTGGGCAGCTGGAATAAAAGAGCAGGAGAAATATAAGGGAATGACAACTAGAATTTAAAGAGTTTTTTGGAGAGAAATCCTCTATGTTAGAAGAAAAGAGAGAAACACACTTAAGGTACAAATGGAGTTCAATGATGGATCATGAACTTTTACCCTGAAGGCAGATCGAGTTCTGAAAAATCCTGACATGCAAGTCTTGAAAGATCTTGGGTAATATTGATCTCCTATGACTATTGGAATGAGCAGATGTGAGAAAACAAAATTCTTAAAGACAATGACAGAAGGATAGATGTTAGAACTAAATTTGCAGTCCCTTAAACAACAAAGACCGAGTTGCGTGAAGGAGGAAGTGATCCTGGTGGTGGACACTAAGGTACTGGCTTATGACAATTTATTAAGTTCTACCTCTGTTGAGGGGGTTACTCTATACATATGTGTTTTTACAAAAAGTTATTTTGAAAGTAACAGATAAAAAAAGTTAATGAAAGAACTTATTTATAAATATGGAACATATAGATATATATAGAACATAAATATAAAACTGTAGATAAAACTAATACTAAATCAACACAGCAAAACAACTGAAGCTGTATGAAATGAGGACTCTCAGGGGAGAGGCAATAAGGCCTCCCTTGATCTGGTCCAGATGAGGCTCCTGGTGCTGTGGGGGCTCCAGCCCCTCTGGGGTCCAGGATGATGTCCAGGTCCAGGTCTTCAGGTTTTCAGAGCAGAGCCTGCAACAGCAACACAGGTGATGGAGTTCCTGGGATGTGCAGAGTCAGAGGAAGGCTCCCTGGGGAGGATGTGCAGGACCCAGAAGGCCTCCCAGGATCTAGACTTGGCTGTGGCACTCAGATCTGCAGGGCACTGGGTCTGCTCGCTGCTCTTTGCTGAGGGTGTTGTCTGTTAGTAAGGAGTGTCTAGAAATGTCCCACAGGAGCAAGTACACCTGGGCATCTGGCTGGCAAACCTCAACTGATGGGTCCCCTGGACAGTGAGACTCAGGCAGAGGAACAGGGAACCTGGATTTCAGGATTGAAAGCTTGGGTCCCCCCTTCCCTCTAGGCCNTAGAAATGTCCCACAGGAGCAAGTACACCTGGGCATCTGGCTGGCAAACCTCAACTGATGGGTCCCCTGGACAGTGAGACTCAGGCAGAGGAACAGGGAACCTGGATTTCAGGATTGAAAGCTTGGGTCCCCCCTTCCCTCTAGGCCCTGGGAGGAGTAGGAGGTCAGATGACACAGAGGGTAGGAGAACCTGCCCACCCATCCTACACTCAGTACAACTGCTCCTGAGACCTGAGCATTGGAAATGGACAGACACCTGGAGTCTCTGTTTTCCTGAATAATCATTTCTAACTCCCAACCAAACTCTCCTGAGGTTTATGATTTTAAACTGTTTTTATATTATAAAAAAACTACATTTTATCTGTTTAGCATATTTCAATATTAAAATTTGAGAGAAGACATTTCTTTTCAAACTATAATAAAACAAGACATGTTATTAATGACAAACTTGGAAACAAAATAAAAGGAGCATGAATAACTTGAATCCTGACACTCATCCCAAGTGTGCTGCTCAGTTGCTTCAGTCGTGTCCGAGTCTGTGCAAGCCTGTGGATGATAGCCCACTGGGTTCCTCAGTCACTGGGATTCTTCAGCAAGAACACTGGAGTGGGTTGCCATTTACTTCTCCAGTGGATCTTCCATACCAAGGGGTCAAACCCTTTTCTTGCGTCTCCTGCATTGCCAGGAGGGTTCTTCATGACTAGCACCACCATCCCAAGTGCACAAAGGACTCAGTTGCTTTCTGGTATGTCTTCAGTTGGACACAGAAGGATCTACAGAACCTCCAAATTCAGGTTGAGAGATGCTGCCCTGAGGTGACCTAGGACCCCAGGGTTCCAGATCCTGAGAGACCCCAGACTCAGGCACCCCAGGCTGGCTGGAACCCTCAGGACCAGGGAGCACCCACAGGGATGTAGAGCTGCCAGGTGACGCCCTGCCTGCATGACCTCTGGGTGCCTGTGTCTCCTTCACTCTTTTCCCAGAGCCCAGGACTGGGGAGGGCAGGACTGCCCCAACCTCTCTCTGAAGCTGGTGATGGACTACGGATGCCCCCTGCTGACTTTAGGGGGTTGGGAGGGCAGAGCTGGATTCTGCAGAGGGAAATGAGGAAACCCCCAGGGGGGGATCTTTAAAGAGAACACTCTAGAATAGCAGCTCCTGGACTCCTGCACACGGTGGACCCACAGTGCCCCCAGACTCCCTGCAAATGTAAGAGCTGCTGGAGGAGCCAGTCCAGCAACCTCGGGGGCATCTGTGGACGGGACCTGTGCCCTGGGGAGACGTGCTCGGGGCATCCTCTACTCGTCTGCATGATTGTTACCACCCTCTTGTCTCTACATTTGTGGTGACACTCAGCAGCAGACCCGAGGGTTTCTGCTGGTGATTCTGAAGCACCAACAAGCGAGTGGGGTCATGACGGAGACATGGGCCCTAGTCTGCCTCACCTTTCACCCCAGGGCCCACGTTCACTCTTGCTCTTCCAGGTCTTCCTCATCATCGCCGCTGACTTCTCCGGAAGCAGTCTTCAAAAAGATGACCAGAGATCTTTTTGGTATCTGGAAGGAAGAGGTAAATTAAGCAGGTCCAATCCCTCCCAGGGCAGGAAAGCAACCATATGGGGTAACTCAGGGTAGTGCAGACTTCATGGGGGCCCTTCAGCCGTGTGGGTCCAGACCTGCTGACTCCAGCCTCAACTCCTGCTCAGGCCACTCATGGTGACAAAGCTAGGTTCAAGGGTGCAGACATGAGGTCAGGAGTAGGGAAATGCTAAGAAAATGGAGGAACCGGGCTGAAGATAGATTCATAGATTTTATATAAGTTCCCAGGTCCCCAAGTGCCTACAAGAGACCAGGTCCTACAGAAGGATAATCAGAAAAAGAGGGAAAGAGGAGAAAGGGAAGGGTTGCAAAGAAGAGTCTATTGATCAGAATAAGAGAGAACATTTTTAAAGATATGAAGGAAGAAATAAATGACCTCGGTAGTCTTGCTCTCCTCCAAATCTTCAATATGTGCCATGCACTTTGCTGGTGTCTGAGGGCAGCACTCATCTGGAGCGGCTGTGGGAAAGCAAAGGGGAGATTTAGAGTCAGGATGTGACCTGGGGATCCTGTGCTCCTCACAACCTGGCCTTGGGACCCCTGGTGCCCTTTTCTCCAGGGACCTCCAGGGCCTCAGTGTTTCACTTCTGCCATGAAAAAGCGGGTCTTTGACATCCAACATCCTGTTGCCACCCTCAGCCTGTCTACAAGTGATGAGGAATGACACCATTTCCACGTGTTCCTCCTCCAGGTGGTCACTGTCTCCATGCATCTCTGTTCATGACCTTGCTTGCCTCCTTCTCCCGCGGCTTCCCCTCTACTTCCTTCATCATTTCTCTCCTCTAGTCACTGTTCTTTTCCTTCCTCCTTGAGCCTCCACCAGGCCTAGAGTTCTCCAACATGGAAACATTAGAAGAAGGACCATGGGTGCATGGCCACTGTCTCTAATCAGTCCATTATTTAATTAAACAATCCATCCCTCCCCGGAAGGGCCTGGCATGGATATGAGAATCTTCTGAGCCCTAGGGGAGGGAAGGAGAAAAAGTTCACCTAACAGAGACTACCCATTGCCTGATGTGACCTCAGTGGCCTGGGAGATACTTAATGCTCTCAGCAACACCTTAAGTTTCCCAGACACTAAGAGCGGATAGAGACAAACACTTTCAATCTCATTTAGCCAGAAATGGAAAAAAGAAATCTGAAAATACATATAGAACCCCTAAGGACTCCAAATAGACACAATAATCTGGAGAACTAATTTCAAAGTTTCTCACCTCCTGATTTCAAAATACATTACAAAGATATAGGGATCAAAGCTGTATGATAGTGACATAGAAACACATGCAGAGCCCTAAAGACCAGAATAAAGAGCCCCAAGTAAACTCATGGCTATAAGGTCATATGAAATTCACCAAGTTTCTAAGATAAGAAAAAAGTGAAAGCATAGTCTCTTCAACAATCAGTAGGATGAAAAGATAACCTACAGAAAAATTACAAACAATATATCAGATAGGGAGATCATACTCAAATTATATAAGAAAATACCACAATTCAAATGCAAAACAAGTTAAAAAGTGAAAGGTAAATAAATGAGTTGAGGAGTGTGCGAAGATGGTGATCAAAACCACCAAGAGCTTCTGTCTGGAAGGAGTATTGGGTTCTAAGATGAGCAATCACCCTGAGTCCTGCTTCTCTGAGTCTCTGACTTAGGTCTGGTCAGTCCCAGAAGACCAGGTCAGTAGGACTCCGAGAACATGTGTAAAGAAAGCCAGCGGCCCCTTCACAGTCTCTAGAATCTGCAGCCATGCTGGTCTCTAAGGGCACATGGGCTGTTCTCACGTGGAAGCACCTTCAGCAGGAGCATCCTTGGGGAGGTGTGGTTCTGCGATGAACTCCAGCAGACTCAGCCTGGGCAGGGATGCAAGAGCACGTGTGCTCTGACTCATTCAACCCTGAGAGCACCCTTTACATGAGGAATAAACAGTGAGGACAAACATGAGGGGAAGCCACACATCTTGAAATGCACGGGGAGAGTGTTCATGTCTCACCCACCAGCTGACACTCACTGCAAGAACTTGGTCCCCAGTGTCAAGTGACTATGAGACTTTTGTGCCCACTAAGCCATGGCCATCATAGGAGAATTTAACCATGAAGCCAAAGTCCCTCATGCATACTACACTGCAGGTAACAACCAGAAGCCAAGCTTTCATATTTGGCAGGTGAAAGGACAAGGAACAAGGAGTCTTGTGAGAAAGGATATTTCTAAATGGAAAAGCAAGAAGAAATGACTATAAGCACAACAGAATAAACTACACAGCACATAGCTCTATTGTATTGTTAAAATATGAAAAGAACAAACCACAACTCCAGACATATTTCCTTCTTCTTCCTCAGTTTATATTCATCTCTGAAGGAGCAGGTGTAACTCCAATGGTCCAGGAACCCTCTCCCTCGAAATCCCGCCTGAGAGTTGTTCCCTACCTGCATTCTCTTCTGCATCACTGCTGCTAACACTTTCCAGAAAACAGTCTGTAGAAAGACAACCATGAGCAATAATACAGTTATTATACAAGTTGACCTACCCATTTCTCCTCCTCCACTTGGCTCACACAACATCTCCCTGGTCTTCCCTCCAGGCTCACAGGCCTCCCCTGTGCTTGTGGAGTCAGAGCCCTTCAATAAGATGGTGATCACATTTGAACAAATTCACATGAGAAAGAGAGGCTGAGAGAATTACCTTTTAATCTGACACTTCTACAGGCCCAATACAGCTCTTACATTCAAGCTTCAGTTCAGTTCAGTTCAGTTGCTCAGTCGTGTCCGACTCTTTGCGACCCCATGAATCGCAGCACGCCAGGCCTCCCTATCCATCACCATCTCCTGGAGTTCACTCAGACTCACGTCCATCGAGTCAGTGATGCCATCCAGCCATCTCATCCTCGGTCGTCCCCTTCTCCTCCTGCCCCCAACCCCTCCCAGCATCAGAGTCTTTTCCAATGAGTCAACTCTTCACATGAGGTGGCCAAAGTACTGGAGTTTCAGCTTTAGCATCATCCTTTCCAAAGAAATCCCAGGGCTGATCTCTGCTTACAAAGCTGCAATTCCAACACTTATGGACACTTTTGAAATATGGCTACTATGACCAAGCAATGTGTGGTTTTTGTGATTGTTTCAATATAACAAGTTAAGTATTGTTGAAATATGTTAATTATAGATAGGCAGCTCTAGCTAATGGCTACTACACTGGAAAGTTCAGTTCTAAGAGCTCCACAGACAAGGAAAAGGCAACTAATTGCCTGTTCCATCTTTTATTTATTTCAGATGATATGATGGCCTGATAAGATCATTCATATGTAGGTATATCTGGGGCTCTTGAAGCCAGTCCAGGCACTGGGAGAGTGCTTGTCAACATCCCAGTAGTACTGGAGTGGGTAGCCATTCCTTTCTCCTACCCAGCTCAAGAATTGAACCCAGGTCCCCTACATTTCAGGTGGATTCTTTACCAGCTGAGCCACAAGTGAACCTCGAGAATACTGGTGTGGGTAGACTATCCCTTCTCTAGCAGATCACCCTGATTCAGGAATCGAACCAGGATCTCCTGCATCGCAGGCAGATTCTTCAACAATTGAGCTATCAGTGAAGCCCTAGTAAGGTGAACATTCAGATTCAAAGAAAATTCTCAGGAGGGAGCTCATTTGTGGGCAGAGGTAAAGGGCATGTCCCAGCACTTCTGTACTACAAGTAACCAGAAAGTAGGTATGGAGGGAAGGGAGGAATATTCACTCCCTTCATAAGCCCATCTTCCCCATCCCTGATTCTAGAGGACCCAAGCAAGACAGTCGAAAGGGCTTATTCGGAAGTGAAAGATTTATGCACTGAAAACCACAGAACACTTTTGAAAGAAAGAAGAGACAAGTAATCGGAATACCGTACCATGTTCATAGACTGGAATATTTAGTGTTGTTGACCTTCCTATACTCCTAAAAGTGATGTACATATATATTGAAACCACTTAAAAAATCCCATGTCATTTTAATAAAATGCAAAAAAAAAAAAAAAAAAATCTCCCAAACTAAAACTTATGGAACCCAGAAGAAACCCAAAGAGCAAAAACAGTCTTGAGAGCAAAGAACAACAACAGGGCCTTCAGGCTTCCTGAATCCAAAACAGGCAAGAATGCCACAACAGTCAAAACTGTGTTCTATCTGCAGCTAAACAGTCAGAGAGGCCAATGAACCGTAAGGAGGGAATCTTGAATAAACTGACACCTGTGGCCAAATGATATTTGCTAAGATTCTAAAATTATCAAGTGAAGATAGGATCCTCTCCTCAAAAATCAATAGACAGGCAACCTATAGAATCAAAGAAGTATCTGCAAAAGTTGTATCTAAATAAAAGGCCAATAGCCAGAATATATAAGCAAATGCTAAAACTCAACTTCAAAATAAATCAGCCAAATAACTGACTTTAAAATATGTTCAAAAGCTTCAATAGACATTTCTTCATAGAAGACATAGAAGGGATCAATATACACAGGAAATATGCTCAGCATCACTAAGTAGCAAGTGGAGTACTTAGTGGAAATGGAACCCAAGTCAAAAGGAGATACCACCTTTCAGGATGTGTATTATACGAAGAAAATAACAGATGTTGGCAAGGATATAGAGAAGTGGAACTTCTGTGCCTGTTGGTGGGAATGATAAATGGCATAGCCACATGGAACAGGTTGGAAGTCCCTCAAAATATTATTAAGAAGATTATCATAAGATCCAGCAATCATTTATTTGAGTTTATGTCCAAAAGAAATAAAACTAGAATGTTCCAGGAGATATCTATAATCTCATATCCATTGTTGCATCGTACACAGCAATCAGGATAGAAAAACTACTCAGTGTCCAAGGACAGATAAATCAAGAAAGAAAATGTGGTGCATACATACACTGGAATGTGATTTAGTCTTTAAAAATGAAGGCAATCCTGTCATTTGAAGCAAAGTGGTGATAAGAGTGAAATAAGCTAGTCACAGGAAGACAAATACTGAACAATTCCATTTACCTGCCGTTTGGAAAGGAAAGTTCAGGGAAGCAGAGAATAAAAGGGTGGATCCAAGACCTGGAAGAGGCTGACACAGGGAGTGTCTGTTCAGTCGTTGTAGGATTTTAGTGGTGGGATGGGAAAGTTCTAGAGACGTGCTAAACAGCATGGTGCACTGAGTTAACAGGACAGACTGGACACTTCAGAGGGTAAGAGGCAGAGCTGGAGCGAGCTTCCTCCATTTATGCCTGGAGCCTCCGCCTTTCTCAGACTCCTCTAAAACTGGGCGTTGCCTGTGGGTACCAGGGGCTCCCTGCAGAAGGGAGGAGCCTCCCCAGTACTGGGGGCCATGGGTGAGGAGGGGAGATTCATCCTGAGGCTCCAACAGAGAGAGTTTGAATGAGGGAAGTGGCAGAGTGGTGACTCATGAGCAGTCAAGATGCTATAAGACCTACTCAGTGATGAGATTTACTATTAAGTGAAGGTGTGGGTGACCCAGTAAGGGGGCTTCTGACACACAGCTTTGCTCATGGGGGTGATCTGGAGGGATGATGTGGGGTGGGAGGTGGGAGGGGGGTTCATGTTTGGGAGTTCGTGTAAAAAAATAAATAAATACAAAAAATAAATAAATAAATAAAAATAAATAAATAAAAAAAAAAAATTAAAAAAAAAAAAGAGTCTTATAGGACTTCCATGGTGGCTCAGCGGTTAAGAGTCTGCCTGACAGTGCAAGAGAAAGGAGTTTAGGCCCTGGTCTGGAAAGATCCACGTGCTGCGGAGCAGCTAAGCCGTGCACCACAGCCACTGAGCCCACGCGCCTAAGCCACGGGAGCCCAGGAGCCCTGGAAGCCGCGCTCTGCAGCAAAGAAGCCTCGGCAGTGAGAGGCCTAGCTCCCCCACTGGAGAGTTGCCCTCGCTCTCCATAAGTAGAGAGCAGCCGGGGCAGCAACGAAGGCCAGGGGCAGCCAGTAGAAATCTTAATAAAATCTAAAAAGAATCCTGTAACCATCTTCCTCGGGAGTGGTGGGATTTGCCTTCCTGGGAAAAGGATGTTCACTTGGTATAAATCCATGGATACAGTGAATGTAGATACTTTGTTTAATTTTTATACACATAAACATTCATGGTGCATTGTGATGGGAAATATTTTTGGACTGACACCAGTAACAGTGACGTTTAGGGTGACAGATATTGAGGAAAACACAATGCCAAAAAAGCAAACACACGAAGAATCACACTATTCATTATACATAAAAACACACCCAGTCCCATGGACACAAAACCTACACTATTAGCCATAATACAGCTTCTTCCTGGATCTACAGTAATCATCTGCATTGATCTCTTGTAAATGACTTTCTATCAGCAGGGCCCCTATACTCATTCCCAGTAGGAATTTGGAATCAGTTTGGCCTCTACACTAAAACCAGCAAGAAAGCCCCAACTTTCTCATCTACAAAGTTTTTTTCTCCCAAAGGGAATGATTCTAGAATACATACCATTTTCACATCCTGAAAGGGCCACCTGCAAGTACAGAAGAGAAGATGCTATGAGGATAAGATCACATAGATGCACAGTCTTTGGTTCACTTGGGGACAGTAAAAAATCTGATGAGCAATGTGGAGTACAGGGAACTTGGCAAGATCAGTGCACACACACTCAGGATGAAAGGGAAGCCCTTTGCCTGGAGGATGGAACTTCCAAGTCCATTTAGGCTGGAAATTGCATAATTCTTTTCCTAGAAGAAATGTTGCTGCAAGAGAGAGAAATCTGTACTCTACAGAGTGTAATGGATGCTAATAATTTTAGTATCTTGTGGACTGAGGACTCATGAGTTGGTAATAAGAACCCCAACCAAGGGAATTGTCTCTATCTGAAACAAAAACTCTCAGATGCACACTTAATTCTACTGAAAGAGAAATGAAACAATATTTCTATCTCAGACCAGAAAAACAAAACAAAACAAAACCAGCTTGCCTGGGAGAAACACTGAGTCTCTTCTGCGTTCTCACATGGTGGGTTGACTGGCAGGTCCTCAATGAAGTCTAGAGGGACACAGAGTAGCTGTTAGAACACTGGTGAGGCTCTTCAGGAATCATTCAGGGGCTTTTCTCTTTGTGTGGACATGGGGTGGTGTGTACGGATGTGGGAGGTTAATAAGCATGAGGTGAACTTGTGTTCATCCATCCTCTTTGGAGGAGGAAGGAAAGTAAAGGAGAAGAAGAAGGAAATGAAAATAGAACTTTGGCTTTCTAGCTAGAGGAACCTAATCAACATGAAATATTCAGTCTAAAAAAAGGAAAGCTCTAAAATGTGTGTATTGTTCAATGAAAGAGACCCATGACTCCTCCTGCTTATTGTGAGCTCCTGCTAAATTACCACTGTCCCTTGATTGTTCCCAGATCACTCTTCTCCAGGATCTACAGTTGCCGATGTTCTACTCGTCATGTTTTTATGAGAATTTGTACTTGATTAAAAGTGATCTCTGTTAGAGAACTGAATTCAACATTGGGCAAAGTATGCTATTCTCTTAATTCACTAATCAATTTTCTTAAATGAAATCAAATAGGCAATATTTGGCAATACTGAATTCCTGCCATTTAATAAGAGCCACTATGAATGATATCATATTTTTCTATCAATATTTGTTTTCTATAGTGTGCATGTCCACTGAGTCAGTTCCTGTCCACCTTCACAAGGGCAATATGTATAGTGGGAAAGTTGATTATAGAAAGCAGAGTTCCTCTACCAGGTCTTCCTGGGGAGCTAGAGGGACACAGAGTTGCAGTCAGGACATGGGTGAGGATGCTTATCAATCACTCAGTGTTTCTTTCTTCTTTCTTTTTTCCCTTTTATTTGATGGGGACATAGGGTGGAGTGTATGCATGAAGGAGGTTTGTAGCTATGGACCGAGCTGCTGTTGAATCATCCTTTTTTGCTGGATGAAGGAGAGCAAAGGAGAGAGAAGGAAAGAAATGAAAAAGACTTTCTGCATTTTGACTAGGGATAACCTGAATAGGGGAAAAGTAACACTAAAATGCATGCCAACTTTCAATGACAGAGACCCATGACCCTCCTGCTTGTTTAGAGCATCTGTTAAATGGTCCCTGTTTTCTGGATTTTTTCTCAGATCATCGCCTCCCCAGGATCCACATCTGTACTACTGAATTTACTATGTTTTCTCTCAGATTTTGTTCTTGATTAAAAGCACAACTCTGTTAGAGGACTGAATTCAATCCTACCTTTCCAAATAGCTACTATTAATCATGTGATATTCTTTCCCAGTCTTCAATTTCCAAACAATGTTTGCATGTCCACTGAGTCAGTGGCTGTTCACACTCACAGAAGTCATACATTTAGTGGGACAGTTCATTATAGAGAGGAAACATAGGCTGAATGCTGACTGTGTCTAACCCAGCTGTTCAGGAGATTACAACAAAAGTAATGGTCATTAGATTAACTACCTAGTTCCACTGTGCGATCTACTTGACACCTTCCATTGAGTGTGTGCCACAGGGTCTAATCAATGTAAGGTTTATGGTAATGTCATCCAGTACAATGAAATGTTTCCCTGATATAATCTGCTCTTGTTCTTGTTTAAGCAATGACGCTAGCATCAACACACATGACCAACATTGTCTACACAAGGCCACACAACTCTCAAGATCTGAGAGTTGACCAGGAAGATACGACCCCATGGTGCCTTTTACCCTAGTGATTGTGCCAAAGCTGGCTGTTAATTCACCTTTGGTTGCCCTGGGTTGCATCACAACTGAGCCCACCCTAAAATGAATCTGGAACTCTGGAGCTGCTAGTACCTCCAGGCGTGGACACAGATGCAGGGACCCCCTTGCTCCTTGACTGAGGATCATGGCTGAGCAATAAGTATGAGTCAGGGGTCCAGAGCAGACACACTGAGACCACCCATAGGTTCCCAGTTTGGCTTGTCCACTTAGGAGGTCAAGAGCTTGGGCTATTTGTCTCAGCACCATCTCCATTTGAGGAAAATAAATATTAACCAAACTTGAGGAATGGCTGAGTTGAGGAAAAAGTCAGGTAATATATAGACAATGTCTAGTGGTGATGAGAAGTGTTGAGAAAGTTCACAGTTGCCTTGTGCTGTGTAAGAGGGAAACATCTCCTGAGGAAACACACACACATAGAGCTTCAGAATCACAACACATGGGCCCCCAAACCTGAATCATACAAATCCACAGTATATAAATGACGTAGCTGTTTCCAAGGACAATAGAATACAGACATTTTTCTTTTCTGGGAGATCAGTCTCTTCTCTGCACCCCCAGTCCTCACCCCCTGTAGGAATCAAGCATCATGGTGACTCTGCAAAGCTAGCTGGCAAGAGAGCCCCACAATCATCAGCTGAATTGTTCCTCAGCAGAGGGATGGTCTCTGAATATTTACCATGTTCATTGGCTGCTCCAGCTGCCTGTGATTAGAGAGAAGAAAACAGTGTGATGCTGGCAGTAACTTTTATGGTATCTGATTTTTTGTTTTCCTCAGGTAACTAAACTCTTTAAAAAATCAATCGTTTCAAAAGAAAACAGAGAGGCTGGGCTTTTTGACTTAAGATCTTTCAGTTTCAAGGAGGAAAAAATTCTACTAAGGAAAGTACATACAGGAGTAACTGACAGTATTTATAGTGTCCTTTTGAATCAGATCTGTGTTGATAACAGATTTAACGTCAATATTTCACCAGCAAGGAATTGAATACAGAAGTGCTAATATATATTGTCAGATTACCATAAGTGTATTCCGCTGAATGAAACATAAAGAAGTGAGGCAGCAGTCTGTGTGAGACACAGACAGTAGAGCTTACCTCCAGGGGATGCAGAGGTGCTTCCTCAGCCCCGGCGTGGGGCAGTTCCAACACCAGGTGCTCCTGGGGAGCTAGAGGGAAACAGAGGGCCATCAGGACAGAGGAGAGGCTGCTTACAAAGATCTCAGTTCTTTTTGTCTGTTTGTTTGATGGGACATGGGGAGGATGTGTACATGAGAGAGGTTTGTAACTAAGGATTGAGCTGCTCTTGAATCTTCCTCTTTGCTGGATGAAGTACAACAAAGGAGACAAGCAGGAAGGCAATGAAAGAGATTGGCTGCATTTAACTGGTGATAACCAAACCAGTGGGGAAAAGTGAAACATTACAATGCATGACAGCTTTCAATGGCAGAGACCCATGACCCTCCTTTCTGTTTAGAGCTTCTGGTAAATCACACCTATCTTCTGGATTTCTTCCTAGATCACTGCATCCTCAGGATCTGCTGTTTCAGCTATTGTAATTACCAAGTTCAGGAGACTTTATTCTTGATTAGAAGCAAACTATTAGAAGACTGAAGTCAATATTACCTTTCCAAATAGCTATTATCAATCATGCGATGTTATTTCCCAGGCTTGATTTTCCAAACAATGTTTGCCTGTCCACTGAGTTAGTGGCGGTTCACACTGACAGAAGTCATACTTTTAGTGGGACAGTTCATTATGGAGAGGAAGCATGGCTTGAACCTGAATGTCTCTGACCCAGTTGTGCATGAGATTTACAACAAGACTCATGGTCACTAGACTATCACGTTCCACTCTGAACTTTATTTGACAATTTCCCTTGAGTGTGTACTACAGGGTTTAATCAATGTGAGGTTATGGTATTGTTACCTAGTACAATGAAATACATCTCTGATGATAATATGCTTTTGCCCTTGTGTAAACAAAGACAGGAACACCAACACATATGACTTCCACTCTACAAAAGGCCACCCAGCACTCAGAATCTGTGGGTCTACCAGGAGGATGTGAGTCCCGAGATTCTTTTCCCAATAATGACTGTGCCAAAGTTGGTGTTAATCTACCTATGGTTATCCCGGGTTCCTTGACCACTGCACCCACCTTATAATGAAGGGCAGGATATGGACCCCTGGACATGCTAATACCTCCAGGGATGGATATAGATGCCGGGACCCGCTTCCCTGGTGATGCAGAGGTTAAAGCGTCTGCCTGCAATGTGGGAGACCTGGGTTCGATCCCTGGGTCGGGAAGATCCCCTGGAGAAGGAAATGGCAACCCACTCCAGTATTCTTGCCTGGAGAATCCCATGGACAGAGGAGCTTGGTGGGCTACAGTCCACGGGTCGCAAAGAGTCGGACACGACTGAGCGACTTCACTTCAAGGATCACGTGGCTGACTGGTAGGAGCACGTTACTCATCCAGAGGAGCCAAATTGGGATCAAATCTAGCTACTTAGTTCAGCNCAGAGGAGCTTGGTGGGCTACAGTCCACGGGTCGCAAAGAGTCGGACACGACTGAGCGACTTCACTTCAAGGATCACGTGGCTGACTGGTAGGAGCACGTTACTCATCCAGAGGAGCCAAATTGGGATCAAATCTAGCTACTTAGTTCAGCTTTTCCACTAGGAGGTTAAGAATTTGGGACATTTGTCCAACTGCCATCTTCACCTGAAGAAAATTAATATTAAGCTCTTTTGGGAAATGGATTCCCTGATAGCTCAGTTGTTAGAGTCCTCCTGCAATGCTGTGGACCTGTGTTCGATCCTTGGGTTTGGAAGATCCCCTGGAGAAGGGAAAGGCTACCCACTCCCGTATTCTGGCCTGGAGAATTCCTTGGACTGTAGTGCATGGACCGCAAAGGTTTGAATACAAACTGAATGACTTTCACTTTCGCTTTGGAGGAAAGACTGAGTTGAGAAAAGAATCAGGTAATGTACAGTCAGTGTGCAGTGGTAGTGAGAAGTGTTTAGAAAGTTCACAGTTGACTAGTGCTATGTAACAGGGAAACATCTCCAGAGGAAACACACACAGACACAGAGCTTCAGAATCACACCACCTGGGCTCACACAGGGGTCCCCAATCCTGATTCACACAAACCCACAATATCTAAATGATGTAGTTGCTTCCAGGTACCATAGAACAAAGACATTGTTCTTTCCTGGGAGATCAGTCTCNATATTTTTGGACTGACACCAGTAACAGTGACGTTTAGGGTGACAGATATTGAGGAAAACACAATGCCAAAAAAGCAAACACACGAAGAATCACACTATTCATTATACATAAAAACACACCCAGTCCCATGGACACAAAACCTACACTATTAGCCATAATACAGCTTCTTCCTGGATCTACAGTAATCATCTGCATTGATCTCTTGTAAATGACTTTCTATCAGCAGGGCCCCTATACTCATTCCCAGTAGGAATTTGGAATCAGTTTGGCCTCTACACTAAAACCAGCAAGAAAGCCCCAACTTTCTCATCTACAAAGTTTTTTTCTCCCAAAGGGAATGATTCTAGAATACATACCATTTTCACATCCTGAAAGGGCCACCTGCAAGTACAGAAGAGAAGATGCTATGAGGATAAGATCACATAGATGCACAGTCTTTGGTTCACTTGGGGACAGTAAAAAATCTGATGAGCAATGTGGAGTACAGGGAACTTGGCAAGATCAGTGCACACACACTCAGGATGAAAGGGAAGCCCTTTGCCTGGAGGATGGAACTTCCAAGTCCATTTAGGCTGGAAATTGCATAATTCTTTTCCTAGAAGAAATGTTGCTGCAAGAGAGAGAAATCTGTACTCTACAGAGTGTAATGGATGCTAATAATTTTAGTATCTTGTGGACTGAGGACTCATGAGTTGGTAATAAGAACCCCAACCAAGGGAATTGTCTCTATCTGAAACAAAAACTCTCAGATGCACACTTAATTCTACTGAAAGAGAAATGAAACAATATTTCTATCTCAGACCAGAAAAACAAAACAAAACAAAACCAGCTTGCCTGGGAGAAACACTGAGTCTCTTCTGCGTTCTCACATGGTGGGTTGACTGGCAGGTCCTCAATGAAGTCTAGAGGGACACAGAGTAGCTGTTAGAACACTGGTGAGGCTCTTCAGGAATCATTCAGGGGCTTTTCTCTTTGTGTGGACATGGGGTGGTGTGTACGGATGTGGGAGGTTAATAAGCATGAGGTGAACTTGTGTTCATCCATCCTCTTTGGAGGAGGAAGGAAAGTAAAGGAGAAGAAGAAGGAAATGAAAATAGAACTTTGGCTTTCTAGCTAGAGGAACCTAATCAACATGAAATATTCAGTCTAAAAAAAGGAAAGCTCTAAAATGTGTGTATTGTTCAATGAAAGAGACCCATGACTCCTCCTGCTTATTGTGAGCTCCTGCTAAATTACCACTGTCCCTTGATTGTTCCCAGATCACTCTTCTCCAGGATCTACAGTTGCCGATGTTCTACTCGTCATGTTTTTATGAGAATTTGTACTTGATTAAAAGTGATCTCTGTTAGAGAACTGAATTCAACATTGGGCAAAGTATGCTATTCTCTTAATTCACTAATCAATTTTCTTAAATGAAATCAAATAGGCAATATTTGGCAATACTGAATTCCTGCCATTTAATAAGAGCCACTATGAATGATATCATATTTTTCTATCAATATTTGTTTTCTATAGTGTGCATGTCCACTGAGTCAGTTCCTGTCCACCTTCACAAGGGCAATATGTATAGTGGGAAAGTTGATTATAGAAAGCAGAGTTCCTCTACCAGGTCTTCCTGGGGAGCTAGAGGGACACAGAGTTGCAGTCAGGACATGGGTGAGGATGCTTATCAATCACTCAGTGTTTCTTTCTTCTTTCTTTTTTCCCTTTTATTTGATGGGGACATAGGGTGGAGTGTATGCATGAAGGAGGTTTGTAGCTATGGACCGAGCTGCTGTTGAATCATCCTTTTTTGCTGGATGAAGGAGAGCAAAGGAGAGAGAAGGAAAGAAATGAAAAAGACTTTCTGCATTTTGACTAGGGATAACCTGAATAGGGGAAAAGTAACACTAAAATGCATGCCAACTTTCAATGACAGAGACCCATGACCCTCCTGCTTGTTTAGAGCATCTGTTAAATGGTCCCTGTTTTCTGGATTTTTTCTCAGATCATCGCCTCCCCAGGATCCACATCTGTACTACTGAATTTACTATGTTTTCTCTCAGATTTTGTTCTTGATTAAAAGCACAACTCTGTTAGAGGACTGAATTCAATCCTACCTTTCCAAATAGCTACTATTAATCATGTGATATTCTTTCCCAGTCTTCAATTTCCAAACAATGTTTGCATGTCCACTGAGTCAGTGGCTGTTCACACTCACAGAAGTCATACATTTAGTGGGACAGTTCATTATAGAGAGGAAACATAGGCTGAATGCTGACTGTGTCTAACCCAGCTGTTCAGGAGATTACAACAAAAGTAATGGTCATTAGATTAACTACCTAGTTCCACTGTGCGATCTACTTGACACCTTCCATTGAGTGTGTGCCACAGGGTCTAATCAATGTAAGGTTTATGGTAATGTCATCCAGTACAATGAAATGTTTCCCTGATATAATCTGCTCTTGTTCTTGTTTAAGCAATGACGCTAGCATCAACACACATGACCAACATTGTCTACACAAGGCCACACAACTCTCAAGATCTGAGAGTTGACCAGGAAGATACGACCCCATGGTGCCTTTTACCCTAGTGATTGTGCCAAAGCTGGCTGTTAATTCACCTTTGGTTGCCCTGGGTTGCATCACAACTGAGCCCACCCTAAAATGAATCTGGAACTCTGGAGCTGCTAGTACCTCCAGGCGTGGACACAGATGCAGGGACCCCCTTGCTCCTTGACTGAGGATCATGGCTGAGCAATAAGTATGAGTCAGGGGTCCAGAGCAGACACACTGAGACCACCCATAGGTTCCCAGTTTGGCTTGTCCACTTAGGAGGTCAAGAGCTTGGGCTATTTGTCTCAGCACCATCTCCATTTGAGGAAAATAAATATTAACCAAACTTGAGGAATGGCTGAGTTGAGGAAAAAGTCAGGTAATATATAGACAATGTCTAGTGGTGATGAGAAGTGTTGAGAAAGTTCACAGTTGCCTTGTGCTGTGTAAGAGGGAAACATCTCCTGAGGAAACACACACACATAGAGCTTCAGAATCACAACACATGGGCCCCCAAACCTGAATCATACAAATCCACAGTATATAAATGACGTAGCTGTTTCCAAGGACAATAGAATACAGACATTTTTCTTTTCTGGGAGATCAGTCTCTTCTCTGCACCCCCAGTCCTCACCCCCTGTAGGAATCAAGCATCATGGTGACTCTGCAAAGCTAGCTGGCAAGAGAGCCCCACAATCATCAGCTGAATTGTTCCTCAGCAGAGGGATGGTCTCTGAATATTTACCATGTTCATTGGCTGCTCCAGCTGCCTGTGATTAGAGAGAAGAAAACAGTGTGATGCTGGCAGTAACTTTTATGGTATCTGATTTTTTGTTTTCCTCAGGTAACTAAACTCTTTAAAAAATCAATCGTTTCAAAAGAAAACAGAGAGGCTGGGCTTTTTGACTTAAGATCTTTCAGTTTCAAGGAGGAAAAAATTCTACTAAGGAAAGTACATACAGGAGTAACTGACAGTATTTATAGTGTCCTTTTGAATCAGATCTGTGTTGATAACAGATTTAACGTCAATATTTCACCAGCAAGGAATTGAATACAGAAGTGCTAATATATATTGTCAGATTACCATAAGTGTATTCCGCTGAATGAAACATAAAGAAGTGAGGCAGCAGTCTGTGTGAGACACAGACAGTAGAGCTTACCTCCAGGGGATGCAGAGGTGCTTCCTCAGCCCCGGCGTGGGGCAGTTCCAACACCAGGTGCTCCTGGGGAGCTAGAGGGAAACAGAGGGCCATCAGGACAGAGGAGAGGCTGCTTACAAAGATCTCAGTTCTTTTTGTCTGTTTGTTTGATGGGACATGGGGAGGATGTGTACATGAGAGAGGTTTGTAACTAAGGATTGAGCTGCTCTTGAATCTTCCTCTTTGCTGGATGAAGTACAACAAAGGAGACAAGCAGGAAGGCAATGAAAGAGATTGGCTGCATTTAACTGGTGATAACCAAACCAGTGGGGAAAAGTGAAACATTACAATGCATGACAGCTTTCAATGGCAGAGACCCATGACCCTCCTTTCTGTTTAGAGCTTCTGGTAAATCACACCTATCTTCTGGATTTCTTCCTAGATCACTGCATCCTCAGGATCTGCTGTTTCAGCTATTGTAATTACCAAGTTCAGGAGACTTTATTCTTGATTAGAAGCAAACTATTAGAAGACTGAAGTCAATATTACCTTTCCAAATAGCTATTATCAATCATGCGATGTTATTTCCCAGGCTTGATTTTCCAAACAATGTTTGCCTGTCCACTGAGTTAGTGGCGGTTCACACTGACAGAAGTCATACTTTTAGTGGGACAGTTCATTATGGAGAGGAAGCATGGCTTGAACCTGAATGTCTCTGACCCAGTTGTGCATGAGATTTACAACAAGACTCATGGTCACTAGACTATCACGTTCCACTCTGAACTTTATTTGACAATTTCCCTTGAGTGTGTACTACAGGGTTTAATCAATGTGAGGTTATGGTATTGTTACCTAGTACAATGAAATACATCTCTGATGATAATATGCTTTTGCCCTTGTGTAAACAAAGACAGGAACACCAACACATATGACTTCCACTCTACAAAAGGCCACCCAGCACTCAGAATCTGTGGGTCTACCAGGAGGATGTGAGTCCCGAGATTCTTTTCCCAATAATGACTGTGCCAAAGTTGGTGTTAATCTACCTATGGTTATCCCGGGTTCCTTGACCACTGCACCCACCTTATAATGAAGGGCAGGATATGGACCCCTGGACATGCTAATACCTCCAGGGATGGATATAGATGCCGGGACCCGCTTCCCTGGTGATGCAGAGGTTAAAGCGTCTGCCTGCAATGTGGGAGACCTGGGTTCGATCCCTGGGTCGGGAAGATCCCCTGGAGAAGGAAATGGCAACCCACTCCAGTATTCTTGCCTGGAGAATCCCATGGACAGAGGAGCTTGGTGGGCTACAGTCCACGGGTCGCAAAGAGTCGGACACGACTGAGCGACTTCACTTCAAGGATCACGTGGCTGACTGGTAGGAGCACGTTACTCATCCAGAGGAGCCAAATTGGGATCAAATCTAGCTACTTAGTTCAGCTTTTCCACTAGGAGGTTAAGAATTTGGGACATTTGTCCAACTGCCATCTTCACCTGAAGAAAATTAATATTAAGCTCTTTTGGGAAATGGATTCCCTGATAGCTCAGTTGTTAGAGTCCTCCTGCAATGCTGTGGACCTGTGTTCGATCCTTGGGTTTGGAAGATCCCCTGGAGAAGGGAAAGGCTACCCACTCCCGTATTCTGGCCTGGAGAATTCCTTGGACTGTAGTGCATGGACCGCAAAGGTTTGAATACAAACTGAATGACTTTCACTTTCGCTTTGGAGGAAAGACTGAGTTGAGAAAAGAATCAGGTAATGTACAGTCAGTGTGCAGTGGTAGTGAGAAGTGTTTAGAAAGTTCACAGTTGACTAGTGCTATGTAACAGGGAAACATCTCCAGAGGAAACACACACAGACACAGAGCTTCAGAATCACACCACCTGGGCTCACACAGGGGTCCCCAATCCTGATTCACACAAACCCACAATATCTAAATGATGTAGTTGCTTCCAGGTACCATAGAACAAAGACATTGTTCTTTCCTGGGAGATCAGTCTCTTCTCTGTACCTACAGCCCGCACCCCAAGTAGGAATCTAGCATCAGGGCCACTCTCCAACCAGAGCCAGAGAACCCCACCTTTTCAGTTGGATTGTCCCTCAGCAGAGTGATGATCCCTGAATATTTACCGTGTTCATAGGCTTCCCCAGATTCCTGTGATTGCAGAGAAGAAAACAGAGTGAGTGTGTCAGTGTCTTGAATTTCCTGCACTAAGTCTTCTGTTATCTGGATTTTGTGCTCAGGTAACTAGCATTCTTTATTTCAGTGGCTCCAAAATAAAACAGACAGTCTCCTTTTGGAAAGACTGGCCTGTTTCACATAAGATCTCTCAGCTTTAATTTGACCAACATTTACAAATTGTTTTTCAAGAAAGAAAACTTTCTGCTGAGCAAAGTACCTACAGTAATAAATGATGCTGTTTCTTTCTTTTTTTAAAATGTCCTTTTGAATCAGGACTGTATTGATAATAGGTTGATCCTCACTACTTTTCCAGCCAAGGATTTGCATGCCTCAGTGGTAACATAAATTGTCAGATTACTATAACTGTATTCGACTGCAAAGAAAATAAAGACGTGAAGCCACAGTCTTATCCCAGATTAAGAAAGGTTCACTTACGTCCACAGTGCTCAGAGGCTCTTCCTCAGCCCGGTCCTGGGGCAGTTCCACCACCATGTCCTCCTGGGGAGCTAGAGGGACACAGAATAGCCACTGGGACACAAGTGAGGCTCCTCACTAATCTCTCAGGAACCTTTTTCATTTGTGGGGACATAGGGTGGAGTGTATGCATAAGGCATTAGTAATTATGGACTGAGCTGCTGTTGAATCATCCTGTTGGTTGTATGAATAAGAGCAAATCAGAGGAGCAGGAAATAATGAAACAAAACTTCTGCATTTTAACTAGTGATAACCTAACATTTCCACAAAAAAGAAACACTGAAATGGATGCCACCTTTCAATGACAGAGACTCGTGGAATGCCTGCCTGTTTATATCTTCTGCAAAACCACCCCGATACAGAAGGATTTCTTCCTAGATCACTGCCTCCCCAGGATTCAGTTTCAGCTGATGCACTTACTAAGTTTCCTATGAGATTTTGTTCTTGATTAAAAGTGATCTCTCTTAGAGGACTGATTTCAACCCTACCTTGTCAAACAGCTATAATCTATCATGTGATGTTTCTTCCTAGTCTTCATTTTCCAAACAATATTTGCACATCCACTGAGTCAGTGTCTTTTCACACTCACTGAAGCCATACATTTAGTGGGACAGTTCCTCATGGAGACAAAGCATGGGGTAAACGTTGACCTTCTTGGACCCTGGTGTGTAGGAGGTTTACAACAAGAGTCAAGATCACCAAGCAGAGTCTCAAGTTCCACTGTGACCTCTATTTGACACCTTCCCTTGAAAGTGTGCTACACGGTTTAACCAATGTAAAGCTTATGGTAATGTCACCAGCACAATGAAATATCTCCCTGATGACAATCTGCTTTTGTCCTTGGTTAAGCAATGACACTAGCACCAACAGATACGGCCTGCACTGTCTAAACAAGGGAACGCAACTTTGAGATCTTTGAATTGACCAGGAGGATGTGAATCCCAAGGTGCCTTTCACAATAATGACTGTGCCAATGTTGGCAATAATCCACCTATGTTGTCCTGGGTTCCATGACCACTGAGCCCATCTTACAATGATGGGCACAGTCTGGGCTTCTGGAGCTCTACTACCTCCAGGCATAAACGTAGATGCAGGGACCCCCTTGCTCCATGACTGAGGATCCCATGGTTGAGTGGTAAGTGCAGGTCAGGGGTCCAGAGCAAACACATTGAGACCACCCCAAGGTTCTTAGTTTATCCTTTTCCACTTAGGAGGTCAATAGCTTGGTCCATTTTTCTCAGCACCATCTCCATTCGAACAAAATGAATATTAACCAAACTTGAGGAATGACTATATTGAGGAAAGAATTAGGTAATCTATAGC
>SJYX01000067.1:133416-151914 GCA_006410675.1 Oreotragus oreotragus
CTGTAGCCTGCCAGGCTCCTCTGTCCATGGGATTCTCCAGGCAAGAATACTGGAGTGGGTTGCCATTTCCTTCTCCAGGGGACCTTCCCAGCCCAAGAATCAAACCCAGGTCCCTTGCACTGCAGACAGGTTCTTGCTGCTGGAGCTCTGAGGGAAGCCCTGATGTTGCTGCAAACCTCCCCCCAGAACAAATGCTGCTCTCAGTTCCAGCAGGAAAGCGCCAGGCCCCAGGCACCACCCTCTACCTCTGGGGGCCAGGCCCAGGCCAGGACGAGGGGGTCCTGTGTGGGCAGGGTATCTGGCATGAACTCGGGGTCCTCCATCCAGTGCCCGGCCCTGGCTGAGGGGGGAGGTCTAAGCGGGCAGCACCTCAGAGCTGGGTCCAAGACCCCACCCAGCATTTCTCTCTCTGGGTGCCTGGTGCCCAGGACCCAGCTGGGCTTCAAGCTGTTCATTTAAGCTGCAAGGGTCCTGTGTGGGCAGGGTATCTGGCATGAACTCGGGGTCCTTCATCCAGTGCCCGGCCCTGGCTGAGGGGGGAGGTCTAAGCGGGCAGCACCTCAGAGCCGGGTCCAAGACCCCACCCAGCATTTCTCTCTCTGGGTGCCTGGTGCCCAGGACCCAGCTGGGCTTCAAGCTGTTCATTTAAGCTGCAGAGACACACTTGTAGCCATTTCCAACCGAGTTAAAACTGAGTTCACAACAATTACTCCCTTTGAGAGAGGTCCCAACCACAGGGGAGAGCCTGAAATGATGTGTAAGATCCTTGCACACCAACCTAACCTCCTGCCATCTCCTGGGGGTGGACAACCGATCAGTGCTGGACCAAGTGTGGAAATGTGAACGGAGAGACAGGAGTTGGGAAACTCTTACCTTAGTAGCCAGGGTCATATCCTCCAGCTGCCCAGGGCTCTGGGGACCATGCCCGTATCGTCCTCTGCAACTTATAGGTCATGGCTGCAGGGACTGGGGAGAGGTTCACTGCTTTGTGTTGGGAAGAAACCCCGGAGAAGGGAAAGGCCGCCCAATCCAGCATTCTGGCCTGGAGAATGCCATGGACTGTGTAGTCCATGGGGTAGCAAATAGTCAGACATGGCTGAGCGACTTTCACTTTCACTACCAACCTAACCTCCTGCCATCTCCTGGGGGTGGACAACCGATCAGTGCTGGACCAAGTGTGGAAACGTGAACGGAGAGACAGGAGTTGGGAAACTCTTACCTTAGTAGCCAGGGTCATATCCTCCAGCTGCCCAGGGCTCTGGGGACCATGCCCGTATCGTCCTCTGCAACTTATAGGTCATGGCTGCAGGGACTGGGGAGAGGTTCACTGCTTTGTGTTGGGAAGAAACCCCGGAGAAGGGAAAGGCCGCCCAATCCAGCATTCTGGCCTGGAGAATGCCATGGACTGTGTAGTCCATGGGGTAGCAAATAGTCAGACATGGCTGAGCGACTTTCACTTTCACTTCGCCTGCTTTGTGGCCTGGATCTGGCCTGTGGGCACCCATGGCGAAGGCTCCAGGACTCTGTGGGGCACAGGCCCCAGACTGTCCTGGGGCCCCATCTCACCCTCCTGCCCTGAGGCCTGAGAGCCTGGATAGCGCATGGAGAAGGCCTCTGTCCTGGACTCATCAAACTCTGGTGAGGACTGCTGACAGGTCTCCTGTTGGTGGAGCATGACCTCTAACCCTAGTCTAAGGGTCCCACTAAAGGTCTTACAACATTGACTGTGCGCCGACTCCACCCCCAGTACAGTCTCCTCCACCCATTTCTACTCTCTCCGAGNTGACAGGTCTCCTGTTGGTGGAGCATGACCTCTAACCCTAGTCTAAGGGTCCCACTAAAGGTCTTACAACATTGACTGTGCGCCGACTCCACCCCCAGTACAGTCTCCTCCACCCATTTCTACTCTCTCCGAGTCCCCAGACTTCCCTAGAAGAAACAAAGCCTAAGATTTCATCTTATAAACAAAATTCAGTTTCACACCTAATGTATCCACTTGTACTCTCTGTTTGGAGCCCTGTAAATTCTTCTCATAAGAATGAACGTTGTTGTCGTGTGTTGCCAGCATGTTTTCAGTTTATCACTCGCTTTAAGTTGTTTGTTTGTTTGTTTCTTTGTGTGTTTTTGTCTGTGCTAGGTCTCCCCTGTCCTGCCTGGCTTCTCTCTAGCTGTCCTGAGCGGGGACTGCTCTCTTGCTGTGGAGCACAGGCTCCAGGCACACAGGCTTCAGCAGCTGTAACTCGCAGGCTCTAGAGCCCTGGGCCAGTAGCTCTGGTGCACAGGCCTGTTGCTCAGGGGCACATGGGGTCTTCCNCCATAGCCCCAAAAGAACACAGAGAGGACACCTGTGGGAAAGGCTGGAGCTCCTCCTGGAAGATCTCTCTAGCTCATTTTCACTAGTAATTGAAACTTTCATTTCAGGAAGGAACAGTTTCTGCTGAGGAAACTGTTCCCGATTCCAGTTTTTAATTTATGTTGTCATTTTTGAAAAACATCCTTTTGAATAAGTTATCTGTTGGGAGAAATTCATCCATCAAATTAAAAACTGTTTATATGAACTGTCTTGAATATTTTGAACCTTTATCTGAATTCAGCTAGAAAATAAAGTCATGAAGCAACACTTTTATCTCAGATGAATAGGAGGCACTTACTATGGAGTTGGGCAGAGCCTCTTCCTCCAACACTGAAATGGATAGCTCCTCAAACTGGTCCGCAGAGAGCTCTAGGAGGACATAGAAAATTGTCAGGGCATCTGTGATGCTGATAGTGTGGACACATGGGGGGAGTGTGTGGATGTGGGTGGTTAATAAGTGTGGGGTAAAATCTGTTGGACAACCACTCTTCCTCCAACACTGAAATGGATAGCTCCTCAAACTGGTCCGCAGAGAGCTCTAGGAGGACATAGAAAATTGTCAGGGCATCTGTGATGCTGATAGTGTGGACACATGGGGGGAGTGTGTGGATGTGGGTGGTTAATAAGTGTGGGGTAAAATCTGTTGGACAACCTTTCTCATGGGTGGAGGAAGGCCAAGGAAATGAACGTTTCAGAAATGAGTCAGAGAGCCTTAAGCTTTCTGGCTAAGGGGAACCTGATCGACTTGAAACTCTGTCTGACAGAGGGAAGCACTAAAAATCACACTATGCTTCGGAAGTCATGTACAGTTGTGAGACTTGGACCATTAACAAGGCTGAGTGCCAAAGAATTAATACTTTAGAGACTCTGAAGAGACTCTCGTGAGTTCCTTGGACAGCAAGGAGATCAAACCAGTTAATCTTAAAGGAAATCAATCATGAATATTCATTGGAAGGACTGATACTGAAACTTCAATACTTTGGCCGCCTGATGTAAAGAACAGGCTCATTCGAAAAGCTCCTGATGCTGGGAAAGACTGAGGGCAGGAGGAAAAGTAGGGGTCACAGAGGGTGAGATGTCTGGATAGCGTTATCGACTCAATGGACATGAGTTTGAGCAAACTCCAGAAGATAGTGAGAGACAGGGAAGCCTGGTGTGCTGCTGTCCATGGGCTCACAGACAGAACTTAGGGCCTGAGCATTGTCATCAAAAATACATTGTATTTATTCTTTTCATAATTTTTGAGAATTTAAAAGTCCCATCAGTTCAGTTCAGTTGCTCAGTCATGTCCGACTCTGCGACACCATGAATCGCAGCATGCCAGGCCTCCCTGTCCATCACCAAGTCTCAGAGTCCACCCAAGCCCATGTCCATCGAGTCGGTGATACCATCCAACCATCTCATCCTCTTTCGTCCCCATCTCCTCCTGCCCTCGATCTTTCCCAGCATCAGGGTCTTTTCAAATGACTCAGCTCTTCACATCAGGTGGCCGAAGTATTGGAGTTTCTGCTTCAACATCAGTCCTTCCAATGAACACCCAGGACTGATCTCTTTTAGGTTGGACTGATTCGATCTCCTTGCAGTCCAAGAGACTTTCTAGAGTCTTCTCTAACACCACAGTTCAAAAGCATCACTTCTTTGGTGCTCAACGTTCTTTATTAGTCCAACTAGCACATCCATATATTACTACTGGAAAAACCATAGCCTTGACTAGATGGAACTTTGTTGACAAAGTAATTTCTCTGCTTTTTAATATGCTGTCTAGGTTGGTCATAACTTTGCTTCTAAGGAGTAAGCGTCTTTTAATTTCATGGCTGCAATGACCATCTGCAGTGACTTTGGAGCCCAGAAAAATAAAGTCAGCCACTGTTTCCACTGTTTCCCCATCTATTTGCCATGAAGTGCTGGGACCAGATGCCATGATCTTAGTTTTATGAATGTTGAGGCTTAAGCCAACTTTTTCACTCTCCTCTTTCACTTTCCTCAAGAGGCTCTTTAGTTCTTCAGTTTCTGCCATAAGGTTGGTCTCATCTGCATATCTGACATTATTGATATTTCTGCTGGCAATCTTGATTTTTCTATATTCACAATTTAGTGTACCTATCAACACCATCTACATCTTTTTCATCAGATCCAGTATAACCTCTGTACCCATTAAGTCATAATCCACCTTCTCCTTGGCCTCCTCGCTTTGGTAAGTTCTATTTCCAGCTTCCATGAGTTAGCCTATTCTGTGTAACTTAAACCAGTGGAATCATACAATATTTGTCTTTCTGTGCCTGCCTTATTTCACTAACTATAATAAATTTTTATATTAAATCGTCCATCCATTTTATAGCATATTTCAATCCTTAATTCATTTTTATGGTGGGATAGTATTCCATTCTGAGGACATATCACATTTCATTTATCCATTCATCACATGATGAACTTTGGGTTGTTTCTAGTATTTAAGTACTAATAATACACTGTGAACATTAGTGTATAGATTTCTGTAGGGTACCATAATTTAAATGTGCATATTTAAAACATCACTGAATATAACAACACAAAGTGTGAATGTTAGGTGAACTAACAATGTTAGACTTTGAATTACTAAAAATATATTTTCTCACTAATTGTAAAAAATATACCACACATGTGTGATCTGTGAGTAGAATGTGAGAGCTGAACCTGAAGTGATATGATATGGGAATTTTCTGTATAATCAATACATCTTTTATGTCAATGTAATCCTGTTTTAAATAAAGTCTAATAATTTAAAGAAATCTTGAAACATGACTTCAGGGGGGAACACATCACACCTAGTGTTAAAAAATTAGCTAATGTCCAAACCATAGCTAGAGACCATCTTCACTTTTAAGTATGAACCAAATGTTGAATTTGAAATGCATCTTTCCTTTCATAGTTAAAGCAGGACCAACTGTTACAGGTTCAATTTGAACACATGAAATAAAAGAAGAACATTGCTTAATATTTCTGTTTTTTTCTTAAATATGAGGCCCTGAACATACTACAATAATCATTCTTGAATGAACTTAATGAGAAAATTTCCACAGTACCTTCATTCGAGATATTTATAGGGTATACCCTGTTATGTGGCCAACACCGAAGTCTCTTCATCCAGCTGGTTTTTGCTGATGTTTTGATGTTTGTAGTTCTTGTTCTTGTTTTTGCCTTCTGGATGAAACCCCCTGTGAAATGCATTATAATGGTGAGAGCTGTCGATATCTTGCCTACAGAGGACCACCAGGGAACTAATAAAAATTGATCCACAATTCAATCCTCTGGTCCCCTTCCTCACCAGATGCCTAGCAAGGACTCCTGAATCCAAGGTGGACTTCAGAAGATCTGCAGTTTGATGTGCACTAAAAATACCCAACAGACTGGCTGTGTGTGCAAATATCTCTATTTAACTGAGACTTTGAAGCTCAGCACAGCATGGTGACCATCCCTGATGGACTGGATTCAAATTGCATTTAGGAGAAGCAGGTACTTGGGAAAGACATATGGATCCCTCTTTGCCTCAGTTCCCTGTCCTGAGTTGGAGAAGTGTTAACACGGCCTAATTTTAGTATCATGAGGCCCGGAATGATTAAATACAGGGAAAATATTAGAAAAATAAAGGAGGGACTTCACCGGCAGTCCAGTGGGTAAGAATCTGCCTCACAACACAGGGGACGGGGTTTGATTTCTGGTCGGCAAACTCTGGTCCCACGTGCCTCGGAGCAGCTAAACCCACATGTTGCAACTACTGAGCTCAGGCACCACAACTAGAGAGTCAGTGCCTGCAACGAAAGATCTGCACAGTGTGATGCAGATCCCATGTGCCACAGCTAAGACCCGACGCAGCCAAACAAATAAATGATAGACAGAGAAATAAATGAATAGAAACATAGAGGCCTGGTGCTTCATAGTTTCTCTGTAAGTGCTCAACACTGAATGATGGCAAGAATGAGATGGACCTTCAGTAGTGGTTGAAAGCAGAGAGGGCATTTGATGGCTCCAATAAGTGGGGATGGGAGCTTATTCTTCAGCTTTTTCACAGAAACAAGGTTTTATAGCTCATGGAGAGTATCTATTATCACCTGTTCTGACATCCAGCCGTGTTCAAGAGGAAGGGTGGACAAAGTGTGGGCTGTAATCCGTATGTTACATTAGATGGTGCTGAAATTTAGAGAGATGAAGTAACTTTCCAAGTGTCACACAATGACAAACAGAGGATCTGGGACAGGATTGTAGATGGTTCCCTGAGGACACAGATGCCTGCACCCCTGAGACCTGTGCTAAAACCTCTTAACCAGGACCTCAACCCTACCCCCAACTCAAATTATCCTGCGCCTAGTTTTCTGTAGATGAGAGCTGATGCCCTGAAGAAGATGCCTCAGCCTTAAAAAGAGCTCAAACCCTCCTTCTACCACTCGTCTCTATATTTCAGGTCCTGATCCAAAATACAAGTCTCCTCTGAGCAAAGCCCCTCAGAAAGACCACAGGATTCCAACTCTGTCCATCCTCCAAAGTTTCTTCAAACACTCAACCATCTCACGAGCAGCCTTCCCAAAGCCCAGTTTACCTTGCTAAGTGACCAATGGTCTGTTTGGCCAACAAGTTGGGTCAGAGCTCAGAACCTTCTAAACCAAAAAGGCCACATGATGACTCTACCAAGAATTAGCTTCTTTTTAACTTGACCAAGTCTGGATGAGCAGTTAATGTGACTTAACTGGGGAAGTGGCCATCTGTGCTGGCCTTTGGTGGCTTGATTAAGTCTGAGATGCTGAAAGTCTCACAGCTGATCTGAACACTTACTTGAGCAGCCTAGACCAAGTGCTAGCTAGGAATGGGCAGGAGTTCAATCTTTCCCCACTAATATTCTGCCTCTATCAACTTCTCATCATGCTCTAGACCCTGTAGTGGAAGACAACAGAGCCCCATCTTCTTTTTGAAAATCATTTCAATCCTCACAGCCTGGAGACAGTAACCCTAGATTCTCCTTGAGGATCAATAGACAGACTCTCCTTCCCTCAGTGACCAAATGTTCTCCCTACTAACCCGACAGCACTATGCCATCTGAATAACTCCTTGGCAACAGCCAAACAATGATCCAGCCCACATCAACCCATGAAAATCCCACCAGTCAATCCCAGTTTCTTTCCTTTTTAAGTCTCTGGATTTACACTGCTAGTGTTTGTAGATTTGGGCAGCAACATTTGAGAAGAGTTGAGATGGAATTCCCTTTTACTATAATGTCCGATGCTGAGGAGACGTCATGGTTCTCCTGTGTTCGTTCTTTCCATCAGTTCTCTGGTAAGAGTGTATACAAAACTGGCATTGGGAAACTGGAAATTTAGGAAGATATTTAAGGCAGCCAGCTGACAGGAGAATCAAAATATAATTTAAGGAATAAGACAAAACTATAAAACACATTTATAACTCTGTAGATAAATTAGAGTGATGGAAAAAAAAAAAAAAAAAAAGATGAGGAAAATTCATCAGTAAAGTTAACCAGCCATTTGAAGGAACAGCCTTCAGAGGATCAGTGGAAACTTACTTTCCAAACAGCAGTTTAGGTTACCCATTTCTCTTTGCCACAACACATGAAGATATCAGCTCGCAAACACACTGGGTACAGAATGTGGAATGTGTGTCACCACATTGCCATGCGACCACACGTCACAGAACCTTCAGAATTCACTGGACTCTGCAGAGGACGAGTCCAACTGCCGCTGTCTAACTGCCGCTGTGATTCTATGGACAAGCTGGGCTTTTCAGAGTAAACATTTTATTTCACAAATTGAATCTCAGGCTCACACATTCCTCTCTGATTATGAAAATAATTTAGGAGAGTGAAAATGTTCTGTCCCCAAGTACAGTTGATAGTGAACACTTCGGGGTGAGGAGGGACAAATCTAACACATTGAGAATAAAAAGAGATTCTAGTCGTGATTAGAACATCATCTTGGTACTGATCACAAGTTTGTGCTCCTAACACACAGTGAGGAGAGAAAGCCTTACTGCAGGGCCACACAAGGAGAAAAGACAAACACACACAAGAAGCTGAGCACCCAGAAACCTTTCAGCAAAGTGCTTCTCTGGGAAAGCTGAGGGAATGGCCTGGTTGCTTCTGGGGTCAGAGTCTTTGTTCTTGAGGTCAGGTCATGGTCAGGTCACGATGTTCTTGAGGTGGTGGTTTAGTCACTGAGTCAAGTCCGACCCTTGCGGCTCCATGGACTGTAGCCTGCCAGGCTCCTCTGTCCATGGGATTCTCCAGGCAGGAATGGAGTGGGCTGCCATTTCCTTCTCCAGGGGACCTTCCCAACCCAAGAATCAAACCCAGGCCCCCTGCACTGCAGACAGGTGGAGCTCTGAGGGAAGCCCTAATGTTGCTGTAAACCTCCCCCCAAAACAAATGCTGCCCTCAGTTCTGACAGGAAAGCATCAGGTCCCAGGCGCCACCCTCTACCTCTGGGGTCCAGGCCCAGGCCAGGAGGAGGGGGTCCTGTGTGGGCAGAGTATCTGGCACCAAGTCGGGGTCCTCTGTCCAGTGCCCGGCCCTGGCTGAGGGGGCAGGTCTCAGCGGGCAGCACCTCAGAGCCAGGTCCAAGACCCCACCCAACATTTATCTCTCTAGGTGCCTGGTGCCCAGGACCCAGATGGGCCTCAGGCTGTTCATTTAAGCTGCAGAGACACACTTGTAGCAATTTCCAACCAAGTTAAAACTGAGTTCACAACAATTACTCTCTTTGAGAGAGGTCCCAACCACAGGGGTGAGCCTGAAATGATGTGTGAGATCCTTGCACACCAACCTAACCTCCTGCCATCTCCTGGGGGTGGACAACCGATCAGTGCTGGACCAAGTGTGGAAACGTGAACGGAGAGACAGGAGTTGGGAAACTCTTACCTTAGTAGCCAGGGTCATATCCTCCAGCTGCCCAGGGCTCTGGGGACCATGCCCGTATCGTCCTCTGCAACTTATAGGTCATGGCTGCAGGGACTGGGGAGAGGTTCACTGCTTTGTGTTGGGAAGAAACCCCGGAGAAGGGAAAGGCCGCCCAATCCAGCATTCTGGCCTGGAGAATGCCATGGACTGTGTAGTCCATGGGGTAGCAAATAGTCAGACATGGCTGAGCGACTTTCACTTTCACTTCGCCTGCTTTGTGGCCTGGATCTGGCCTGTGGGCACCCATGGCGAAGGCTCCAGGACTCTGTGGGGCACAGGCCCCAGACTGTCCTGGGGCCCCATCTCACCCTCCTGCCCTGAGGCCTGAGAGCCTGGATAGCGCATGGAGAAGGCCTCTGTCCTGGACTCATCAAACTCTGGTGAGGACTGCTGACAGGTCTCCTGTTGGTGGAGCATGACCTCTAACCCTAGTCTAAGGGTCCCACTAAAGGTCTTACAACATTGACTGTGCGCCGACTCCACCCCCAGTACAGTCTCCTCCACCCATTTCTACTCTCTCCGAGTCCCCAGACTTCCCTAGAAGAAACAAAGCCTAAGATTTCATCTTATAAACAAAATTCAGTTTCACACCTAATGTATCCACTTGTACTCTCTGTTTGGAGCCCTGTAAATTCTTCTCATAAGAATGAACGTTGTTGTCGTGTGTTGCCAGCATGTTTTCAGTTTATCACTCGCTTTAAGTTGTTTGTTTGTTTGTTTCTTTGTGTGTTTTTGTCTGTGCTAGGTCTCCCCTGTCCTGCCTGGCTTCTCTCTAGCTGTCCTGAGCGGGGACTGCTCTCTTGCTGTGGAGCACAGGCTCCAGGCACACAGGCTTCAGCAGCTGTAACTCGCAGGCTCTAGAGCCCTGGGCCAGTAGCTCTGGTGCACAGGCCTGTTGCTCAGGGGCACATGGGGTCTTCCCAGACCAGGGATCAGATCCATGTCCCCTGCACTGGCAGGCAGATTCTTAACCCCTGGGCCACTAACGAAGTCCCATCACTGTCTTTTTATTATGGTTACTTTTACTTATAGGATGAAGACTTTTATTTTCTGAAGCATCAGTAATCTAAACATTATTGTTATTTTGGTTGTTAGAAAGAAAAGGAGAAGGATGTTATAACTAATATTCCCACTAAGGGCCAAGTATCCCTTTAAAAATATTTTAATAAATAGGAAAATAACAGCATGTATTTAAAGACAACTTTTCTATTAAACAATTCTAAATATTTCTAAAGATGTTTGTCAAAATGAACTAATTAATTTCCTAGGGTAATGATAGAAAATTTCCCCCAGAAATGATATAGAGTAGAAATAACCTGATACAGTCATAAATGGAACTGAGTATTTTGTGATGCACATGTGATAATTTATGTCTCAAAAACCTTAGAACATTTTGGAAGTGATAATGATGGTACATCAATGATTAAGTCATTTTCACACATTTCATTCACAAAATGTCTATTCATCAGATAATGAACTTGCAGTTGTTTTCTGAGAAAAGAAGGGTATGTTCTATTAATGTTAGTTAAAGAACTTTAAAAGAATTTGTGATTAAATTGGTTATGTCCTGTTAATGATTTCAATGGTGGAGAATTCACTGGGTTTTGATACAGTTCCAATTTGCCAAGTATATTTGTATTTCTTTGACCAAGCAACATATTGGACTTTTTGAAAGTTTTCCTATAGTTAACAAACTATTTATAAAAGTTGGTGAATATTTACAATAATTAAACAGGATAAATTAAGTAAAACCAGGAAATGGGACCAAGTTAGAGAATATCACTCTGTTAAGTGCATAGTACCTCGAACATCCTAACTAAATTCTGCTGACTATAAGTAGTGTGAGCTATTATTGTTATGGACTACATCTCTGTGTTCCCACATAAATTTATATGTTGAAACCTTAACCTCCAGTGAGATGGTCCGAGGAGGTGGGGCCTTTGGGAGGTAATTAGATCATGAGGGTGGAGTCCCCATGACATTATCATCTTTCCAAAAAGAGAAATAGAGCTAGTACTTTCTCTCTTTCTGCCACATGAAGATAAATGAGAAGGTGGCAAAATCTAAGTAAGACACATTCACCAGAACCTGACCTTGCTGAATCCTGACCTTGACTCTCAACTTTTAGACTATGAGAAACAAATAATTATTGTATAAGCACCCTCATCCAAGGTATTCTGGTACTGCACCCCTAACTGACTGAAGCACCTATCATTATGGATTCTCAGAGTAAGATTTTTCTTTAGCTATTTAGTTAATAGAAAGGAGCCACAGATCCTCCCAAAAACATTGCCCTGGAAAGAGTTAAATAGGCAAGGAAAACTTTATTCAAGACATTGTGATAAAGGTCAAGACTATTGCAAGAAGAAAGATTGACCTCAACTCCCCTGAAACAAGTGACTGGGGATAGGGGGATATGTAAACAATGCGTGAGCTAATGAGGAAATAACACAAGTTCTCAGCCTCAAGGTTCCCATCTGTGCTTAGTCATCGGTACTTGTGGAAATGAAGCTTCAGCCTTTCCACACAGACTGGGATAAAGGGATCCATTTTTCAGATTATCACTTTGAGGAAGGTGGGCTCACAGTTTCTGGAGTAAGACATTCCTGGGTTGTAAAATGTTCACATATCTAGAGAAGTAATTGACACACCTTCTAAGCTAGATGGTCAAAGAACAAGGAGATCAAGAAAGAGTGTCTGGAATAAATTGGGAGATTGGGATTTATATTTACACCCTGTTATATACAAGGTACGGGGAAGGCAATGGCACCCCACCCCAGTACTCTTGCCTGGAAAATCCAATGGACGGAGTAGCCTGGTGGGTTGCAGTCCATGGGGTCGCTAACAGTTGGACAGACTGAGCGACTTCACTTTCACTTTTCTCTTTCATGCACTGGAGAAGGAAATGGCAACCCACTCCAGTATTCTTGCCTGGAGAATCCCAGGGATGGGGGAGCCTGGTGGGCTGCCGTCTATGGGGTCACACAGAGTGGGATGTGACTGAAGTGACTTAGCAGCAGCAGCATATACAAGGTAGACAACTAATAAGACTCTACTATACAACACAGGGGACTCTATTCAATACTCTATGTGCTGTGCTTAGTCAATCAGTAGTGCCCAAATCTCTGTGACCCCATTGACTGTAACCCATCAGGCTCCTCTGTCAATACTCTATAATTGATATATATATATAAAGAGTCTAAAATGAGTGTATACATGTAACTGACTCACTTTGCTGTGCAGCAGAAACTAACACAACATTGTAAAGCAACTGTACTCCAAGACAAATTAGTTTTTAAAAATGTCTGAAGTTTATACAAACTGTGGGGGCTGTTAAGGCCCTTTTCGTAAAGCCCTAGTTCTTGCTTATTAACTCTTGATAGAAAGGCAAAAATAAACCAAAGAAAATCTGTTGATCTGGTAGACATGCACTGCTAATCATTTTACATTGTGGTTTATTCATGCAGAAACTCTGAATAAACGAAGCAGTAAAAATAATCCCTCTGCATTCTTGATCATACCTTTTTATTAATATATACTTTACAATTCTACATTTTAATGAAGGACAAATATGATAATGACAACAAATCAAAGCTTTTGGATGTTTTGCTCAATGATATTAGAGTATATTTTATAATGACTAATCTTGTAATGGTAACAGTGTGAGGGGCTAGAAGTCATGCCAGACTTCTATCAGCCTGGGATCATCCTGAGACACCCAGACCCCAGAACACATGCAGATATGTGTTTAGTCCTATTTGCAAGCGTATTAGCCAGGGTAAAAGTGAAGAAAACTTACTACAATACAGTTTCTTGTTGTTGTTCAGTCACTAAGTTGTGTCCGACTCTGTGACTCCATGGACCGCAGCACGCGAGGTTTCCTAGTCCTTCACTGATTATGGTATTTGTATCATAATTAAATCCATTAGTGAGTACCTGGCATCACTTATTTCTTAGTGAAAATATTCCCTACATAATACAGTCTGCTGGATGTAAGAGTGTAATTAAGTGAGTCTTGATCTTACTTTCAAATCTAAACCAGTCACTGTGTGACACTGCTGTTGTTCAGTCACTAAGTCATGACCAGTTCTTTGCAACCCCACGGACTGCAGTATGCCCGACTTCACTGTCCTTCACTATTTCCTGGAGTTAGCTCAAATTCATGTCCACTGAGTCAGTGATGCCAACTACCTACCTCCAACTATCTCATCCTTTGTTGCCTCTTCTCCTTTTGTCTTCAATCTACATCAGCATCAGGGACTTTTCCAATGAGTCTGAAATTCAAAACAGGTGGTTACAATATTGGAACTTCAACTTCAATCATTCCAATCAGTATTTGACATTGATTTCCTTTAAGAGTGACTGGCTTGATCCCCTTGCAGTCAAATGGACTCTCAAGAGTCTTCTCCAACACCACAGTTCAAAAGCATCCATTCTTTGGCACTCAGCCTTCTTTATAGTCCAACTCTTACATTTGTACAACTATTGGAACAACCCTACGACTAGGACCTTTGTCAGCAAAGTGATGTCTCTGCTATTTAACATGCTGTCTGGTGCTGCTGCTGCTCAGTCGCTTTAGTCATGTCCGACTCTGTGCGACCCCATAGAAGGCAGCCCACCAGGCTCCCCCGTCCCTGGGATTCTCCAGGCAAGAACACTGGAGTGGGTTGCCATTTCCTTCTCCAATGCATGACTAGGTTGGTCGTAACTTTCCTTCCAAGGAGTAAGCTTCTTTTAATTTCATGGCTGCAATCACCATCTGTGGTGATTTTGGAGTCCCCAAATAAAGTCAGCCACTGTTGCTACTGTTTCCCCATCTATTTGCCATGAAGTTGGAAGGCTGTTTCTGAATGATGCAAAGACCTCTGGATTCCTGGCCTCCAGAGGAGAAGAATTCAATCTGGGGCCAGAGATGAGGCTTGATCATTCAGAGATGTTGTGAAATACAGTTTTATTAAAGTATAAAGGAGATAGAGAAAGCTTCTGACATAGGCATCAGAAGGGGGCAGAAAGAGTACCCCCTTGCTAGTGTTAGCCATGGAGTTATATACTCTCTAATTAGCTATTACAGTGAATCAAAAGAATGTCTGGAGGTTGTAAACACCTCACTAGACCTATTTCTATAATTTACACCTTAAGATAACAGGATTAGCCAGAAGCTTTTTTTTTCCAGAGACTGTCCTCAAGCAGGATACATTATTGTTATATAATCCTAAGGAATGTAGAGGGACACAAAAGCTTGCCCTTTCTTCCTCCTTGAGAATTCCAGACCCCTCTCTCCTTGGGGACCCCTGGACTTCTTATCAACCTGCCTAGGAAATGACTCTCAAGGTGATGGGACCAGATGCTATGATCTTTGTTTTGTGAATGTTGAGTTTTAAGCCAGCTTTTTCACTCTCCTCTTTCACTTTCATCAAGAGGCTCTTTAGTTCTTCTTCACATTCTGACATAAAGGTGGTGTCACCTGCATATCTGAGGTTATTGATATTTCTCGTGATAATCTTGATTCCAGGTTGTGCTTTCTCCAGCCCAGTATTTCTCATGATGTACTCTGCAAAGAAGTTAAATAAGCAGGGTGACAGTATACAACCTTGATGTACTCTTTTTCTTATTTGGAACCAGTCTGTTGTTCCATGTCCAGTTTTCACGGTTGCTTCCTGATGTGCATACAGGTTTCTCAAGAGGCAGATCAGATGGTCTGGTATTCCCATCTCTTTCAGAATTTCCCAGTTTATTGTGATCCACACACTCAAAGGCTTTGGCATAGTCAATAAAGCAGACATAGATGTTTTTTTGGGACTCTCTTGCTTTTTGGATGATTCAGCGGATGTTGGCAGTTTGATCTCTGATTCCTCTGCCTTTTCTAAAACCAGTTTGAACATCTGGAAGTTCACAGTTCGTGTATTGCTGAAGCCTCGCTTGGAGAATTTTGAGCATTACAGAGTGAAGTAAGTCAGAAAGAGAAAAAGCAAGTGTTGCATATCTAAAGAATATAGAAAATGGTTCTAATGTATGTATTTGCAAGGCAGGAATAGAGATACAGGCATAGAGAAGAGACTTCTGGACACAGTTGGCGCAGGAGAAAATAGAATGAACTGAGAAAAGAGCATTGAAATACATACATTACCATATGTGAAATAGATAGCTAATGTTAACTTTATGTATAACACAAGGAGCACAAACTGGCGCTATGTGACAGCCTAGAAGGGTGGCATGAGAGGGGAGGTGGGAGGGGCATTTAAGGAGGAGGGGACATAGGTATACTTATGGCTGGTTCATGTTGATGAATGGCAGAAACCAACCTGATACTGTAATGCAATTATCCTCCAAATAAAAATGAATATTTTTAATATAAATTTATTTTAATTGGAGGCTAATTACTTTACAATATTGTGTTGGTTTTGCCATATATCAACATGAATCTGCCATGGATATACAGGTGTTCCCCATCCTGAACCTCCCTCCCACCTCCCTCCCCCTACCATTACAGTGTGAGGGGCTAGAAGTCATGCCAGACTTCTATCAGCCTGGGATCATCCTGAGACACCCAGACCCCAGAACACATGCAGATATGTGTTTAGTCCTATTTGCAAGCGTATTAGCCAGGGTAAAAGTGAAGAAAACTTACTACAATACAGTTTCTTGTTGTTGTTCAGTCACTAAGTTGTGTCCGACTCTGTGACTCCATGGACCGCAGCACGCGAGGTTTCCTAGTCCTTCACTGATTATGGTATTTGTATCATAATTAAATCCATTAGTGAGTACCTGGCATCACTTATTTCTTAGTGAAAATATTCCCTACATAATACAGTCTGCTGGATGTAAGAGTGTAATTAAGTGAGTCTTGATCTTACTTTCAAATCTAAACCAGTCACTGTGTGACACTGCTGTTGTTCAGTCACTAAGTCATGACCAGTTCTTTGCAACCCCACGGACTGCAGTATGCCCGACTTCACTGTCCTTCACTATTTCCTGGAGTTAGCTCAAATTCATGTCCACTGAGTCAGTGATGCCAACTACCTACCTCCAACTATCTCATCCTTTGTTGCCTCTTCTCCTTTTGTCTTCAATCTACATCAGCATCAGGGACTTTTCCAATGAGTCTGAAATTCAAAACAGGTGGTTACAATATTGGAACTTCAACTTCAATCATTCCAATCAGTATTTGACATTGATTTCCTTTAAGAGTGACTGGCTTGATCCCCTTGCAGTCAAATGGACTCTCAAGAGTCTTCTCCAACACCACAGTTCAAAAGCATCCATTCTTTGGCACTCAGCCTTCTTTATAGTCCAACTCTTACATTTGTACAACTATTGGAACAACCCTACGACTAGGACCTTTGTCAGCAAAGTGATGTCTCTGCTATTTAACATGCTGTCTGGTGCTGCTGCTGCTCAGTCGCTTTAGTCATGTCCGACTCTGTGCGACCCCATAGAAGGCAGCCCACCAGGCTCCCCCGTCCCTGGGATTCTCCAGGCAAGAACACTGGAGTGGGTTGCCATTTCCTTCTCCAATGCATGACTAGGTTGGTCGTAACTTTCCTTCCAAGGAGTAAGCTTCTTTTAATTTCATGGCTGCAATCACCATCTGTGGTGATTTTGGAGTCCCCAAATAAAGTCAGCCACTGTTGCTACTGTTTCCCCATCTATTTGCCATGAAGTTGGAAGGCTGTTTCTGAATGATGCAAAGACCTCTGGATTCCTGGCCTCCAGAGGAGAAGAATTCAATCTGGGGCCAGAGATGAGGCTTGATCATTCAGAGATGTTGTGAAATACAGTTTTATTAAAGTATAAAGGAGATAGAGAAAGCTTCTGACATAGGCATCAGAAGGGGGCAGAAAGAGTACCCCCTTGCTAGTGTTAGCCATGGAGTTATATACTCTCTAATTAGCTATTACAGTGAATCAAAAGAATGTCTGGAGGTTGTAAACACCTCACTAGACCTATTTCTATAATTTACACCTTAAGATAACAGGATTAGCCAGAAGCTTTTTTTTTCCAGAGACTGTCCTCAAGCAGGATACATTATTGTTATATAATCCTAAGGAATGTAGAGGGACACAAAAGCTTGCCCTTTCTTCCTCCTTGAGAATTCCAGACCCCTCTCTCCTTGGGGACCCCTGGACTTCTTATCAACCTGCCTAGGAAATGACTCTCAAGGTGATGGGACCAGATGCTATGATCTTTGTTTTGTGAATGTTGAGTTTTAAGCCAGCTTTTTCACTCTCCTCTTTCACTTTCATCAAGAGGCTCTTTAGTTCTTCTTCACATTCTGACATAAAGGTGGTGTCACCTGCATATCTGAGGTTATTGATATTTCTCGTGATAATCTTGATTCCAGGTTGTGCTTTCTCCAGCCCAGTATTTCTCATGATGTACTCTGCAAAGAAGTTAAATAAGCAGGGTGACAGTATACAACCTTGATGTACTCTTTTTCTTATTTGGAACCAGTCTGTTGTTCCATGTCCAGTTTTCACGGTTGCTTCCTGATGTGCATACAGGTTTCTCAAGAGGCAGATCAGATGGTCTGGTATTCCCATCTCTTTCAGAATTTCCCAGTTTATTGTGATCCACACACTCAAAGGCTTTGGCATAGTCAATAAAGCAGACATAGATGTTTTTTTGGGACTCTCTTGCTTTTTGGATGATTCAGCGGATGTTGGCAGTTTGATCTCTGATTCCTCTGCCTTTTCTAAAACCAGTTTGAACATCTGGAAGTTCACAGTTCGTGTATTGCTGAAGCCTCGCTTGGAGAATTTTGAGCATTACAGAGTGAAGTAAGTCAGAAAGAGAAAAAGCAAGTGTTGCATATCTAAAGAATATAGAAAATGGTTCTAATGTATGTATTTGCAAGGCAGGAATAGAGATACAGGCATAGAGAAGAGACTTCTGGACACAGTTGGCGCAGGAGAAAATAGAATGAACTGAGAAAAGAGCATTGAAATACATACATTACCATATGTGAAATAGATAGCTAATGTTAACTTTATGTATAACACAAGGAGCACAAACTGGCGCTATGTGACAGCCTAGAAGGGTGGCATGAGAGGGGAGGTGGGAGGGGCATTTAAGGAGGAGGGGACATAGGTATACTTATGGCTGGTTCATGTTGATGAATGGCAGAAACCAACCTGATACTGTAATGCAATTATCCTCCAAATAAAAATGAATATTTTTAATATAAATTTATTTTAATTGGAGGCTAATT
>SJYX01000067.1:154324-169566 GCA_006410675.1 Oreotragus oreotragus
GGGAAAGCTGGAAAGTCACATGTACATTGATGAAGTTAAAAAGTACACCCTCGCACCATACACAAAACAAAACTGAAAATGGCTTAAAGTCTTAAATACAAGACATGACATGATAATCAAACTCATAAGCTTTTCCACAGCAAAGGAAACCATAAAGAAAATGAGAAACAATCTACAGAATGGGAAAAAACATTTGCAAATGGTGTGAATAACAAAGAATTCATCTCCAAAATATACAAACAGCACATACAACCCAATAACAAAAAAAACAAAGAACCAAATCAAAAACTGAGCAGAAAACCTAAATAAACGTCTTTCCAAAGAAAACATAGAGATGACTCATAAGCATATAAAATAATGTCCAACATCACTAATAATTAGAAACACAAGTCAAAACTACAACGATGTACCAGCTCACAATAGTCAGAATGGTTATCATTAAAATGTCAATACCAAATGCTGGAGAGGGCATGAAGAAAATCGAACACCCCCACCCCATACTGTTAATGAGACTATAAATTGGTGAGGCCATTATGGAAAAGAGTAGTTACTTTAAAAACTGAAAATAGAACTACTCTGTTGCTATTGTTTATTTACTTAGTCATGTCCAACTCTTTGCGACCCCATGGACTGTAGCACTCCTGAGTTCCTTGTTCTTCACTATCTCCCAGAGTTTGCTCAAACTCATGTTTATTGAGTCGATGATGCCATCCAACCATCTTACCCTCTGTTATCTCCTTCTCCTCCCATTTTCAATCCTTGCCAGCATCAAGGTCTTTTCAAATGAGTCAGTTCTTCGAATCTGGTGGCCAAATTATCGAAATTTCAGCTTCAGCATTAGTCCTTCCAGTGAATATTCAGAGTTGATTGACTGGTTTGATCTCCAAACTGTTCAAGGGACTCTCAAGAGTCTTCTCCAACACCACAGTTCAAAATCATCAACTCTTTGGTGCTCAGCCTTCTTTACATATGAACTCTCACATCCACACATGACTACTGGAAAACCATAGCCTTCACTATACGGAGCTTGGTTGGTAAAGTGGTGTCTCTGCTTTTCAATACAGTGTCTAGGTTTGTCAAAGCATTTCTCTCAAGGATCAGGTGTCTTAATTTCATGGCTGCAGTCACTGTCTGTAGTCATTTTGGAGCCCTCCAGAAAGCAGAGACGTTACTTTGCCAACAAAGGTCCGTCTAGTCCTTCTCCAGTGCATGAAAGTGAAAAGTCAAAGTGAAGTCGCTCAGTCATGTCCGACTCTTCGCAGCCCCATGGACGGCAGCCTACCAGGCTCCTCCGTCCATGGGATTTTCCAGGCAAGAGTACTGGAGTGGGGTGCCATTGCCTTCTCCACCAGATATTCAGAGGAAACTCCAAAAACTGGCCTTTGCCTCCCATATAGATTTAGAGGGCTTCATTTAAGGAAAGTAGTACTGCTCAAAACAGTCTGGAGTTAAAACTTCCCTTCAGGTCCTCCTCACCATTCTGTGCAAAACAAAGAACTTTGACCTGAAGAAAAAAATGGACAATAAGGTTGATCATGCCCAGCTCCCAGCTGGTCTCCAGAAATCCTTGCCCCAGCCGTTTAAGAAATAACTACTCAGAACATTTCCCTGGCTTCCCTGTGGCTCAGACGGTAAAGCAGCTGCCTACAATGCAGAAGGCCTGGGTTCAATCCCTGGGTCGGGACGATCTCCTGGAGAAGGAAATGGCAGCCCACTCCAGTATTCTTGCCTGGAAAACCCCATGGACAGAGGAGCCTGGTAGGGCTCCAATTACAGTCCCTGGGCTCGCAAAGAGTTGGAGACAACTGAGTGCCTTCACTCACTCCAAACAACCTTGGAGAAGAACAGGCCCCCTTAACAGTAGATGTCCACGTATGTGCCTATATACACTTACTCTTTTCTTGGGTTAGTGCAGCAGCTCACTAATCTGACTGCTGCCCCTTCTTGCCTCATTAAAGGTGAACCTGTTCCGTAAAGTGCTGGTCTCCTTCTTTTTCCAAACCTCTCCTCGTCTAACTCCCTTACCCTACACTGGTAAGAGCTGCCGCATCAGGATTCTTAAACAGAAATCAGGAAGAACCTAAAGAAAAAGAGAACAGAGATAAGAGAAAGGCTGAAGCTCTCATTATGCCCCTACAGGGAGTTAACTTTAGGGCTACAAAGGTAAGAGTACACAATCAAAAACCTGGAGTCTGTTTTTGCTGTGGCAAGGATGGACACTTTAAGGGACAGGGCCCCCAAGGCAAGCAGAGGCCACCACCAAGGTCTTGCCCCACTTGCAAGGGAGATCACTGGAAGAGTAGTATTCCCAGGGACATAGGTTTCAGGGTTCAGAAACTCAGACACAAGATCAAGATTCACAGGGCCCAGGGCTTCCCACTTTGGCTTCTGTCTTCATTACCACGGGGAAGCCTCAGGTGACTCTAACTAGGAGAGACTACCCTTTTAAATTCCTACAGGATACAGAAGCCACTTTCTCAATCCTCCTGTGTATAATGCGGGTCCTCCTTCTACTAAGTCAGCTACTAAAGATGGCATTTCTGGAAAGCCAATTACAAAATTCTTTACACAACAGTTGAGTTGTAACTGGGGTTCTCTTCTTTTTTCTCATGTGTATATTTACATGAATTCAGTCGTGTCTGCCTCTCCGACTCTGCAACCCCATGGACTGCAGCCCGCCAGGCTCCTCTGTCCAAGGGATGTTCCCGGCAAGAATATAGGAGGGGGTTGCCATTTCCTCCTCCAGGGGATCTACCTCACTGAGGGATCGAACTTGCATCTTTTGCAACTGCCTGCATCAGCAGGCTGATTCTTTTCTACTGTGCCACCTGGGCACAGGGTGCCTGGCATGCTGGACATGGGGTGAAGGGCAGTGGCCTCAAAACCCCACGAGGTGAGGAATGGGGAGGGCAATCACGCCAGGCCGGCTGACTGGCTCCTCTCATGGTGAGGCCAAAGGATCCCCCACGCTCTGTCCATGAGGGCACAGCATGCTGCCCCAAAGTTTTGATGGGGAGACGGTCCTCGAGGGCCCAGTGGGCCAGTAGTGGGGCCAAGGACACCAGCCGGGCATATCGGGACGGCCGTGGCACCCTCACTTCCACCCCCCGGCCCAGGCGGGTGGCGGTATAGGCACGGTAGCCAGCAGGTGACCCGTGCACACTCAGAGGAGCGCACCGCCGTGGGCGGGCAGGGGCGCTGGGGGCACAGGCGCTCCTCCTGGCCCAGCACGCGACAACGTCGGTGGACAGAAGGCGGCAAAGGTCAACAGAGCGGGGCCAAGGCAGGCTGGGGAAGCGAGATGTACCAGGGTGCAGCCTCAGGGATCAGAGGACGGGAAGGACGAGGCACCAATGGTGTATGGCCACGTAGGCCCGTGTGGCAAAGACGCGGCAGAGGCACAGAAGCGACGGTGGAGGTGGGGTGGCCGCGAGGGACAGAGAGGGGCCCGGAAGCCATGCACAACGACCCGGAAGCGAGGCAGCTTCACGCCACGGAATCTCACTGCCAGGAGCCTCCAGCGCAGGAACGGTCCCCTGGCACCCAGGACGTCTACTGCCTTTCCTGGCGCCCATGGGCCCCCCCGCTCTCGGGGCTTGCGCCCACCACCACCACCACCCAGAGCCACAGCTCGGCCTGGAGAACACTCTCTCGCCGGTACCGGCGCCTCCAGGGCCCTCACATGCAACTTGCTCTGCCCAGCTTCCCCCCTCGGGGCCTGAGGGCACTTCTCTGCCCAGAGACGCCACCGGCCATGGAGGCCAGGGAAGGACACCCACACGAGGCGACGGCGGTTAGGTCCTAAAGAGGGGAAGGGGGCGCTGGGCGGTCACCCGTGTGGGGCGGGCGGGAGCGGGGAAAGCCGGAAGTGACAGGGAAGGGCAACAAACACGCACAGGGAGGGCCGGGGGACAGGGGCACGTGCGCTGTCCGGTGATCAGAAGGAGCGAGTCACGGCCAGTCACCTAGTTTTCAAGCAGGAATATAATATTGCTATTTTTAAACAAAAACACGTCCACACCTGTTAAAAGATTTTGAGAGGCAGATTGGAACTGCTCACCCTTATATATACTATCAGATGATTGAGTAGAATGATTTGAATTTGTTTAATGAATTTAAAGATATTTTGCTCCTTTGTTTTCCAAAGGTATACCACAGATTTACACTCCAAACAGTAACAGAGATGAATTTCAGGTGTTCAATGCATTCATCACATTTGGTATTTTTTTTTTTTCTTTTTTGTTTTATTCTTCCTGTTGAGTATGAAATGGGTCCTAATTTTCTTGAATACATATTTTTCCTGATGACTATTGATATTATGCAAGTAAGTTTTTGGGTCATCCCTTTCTTTTGCCAACTTTCTTTGGGTTATTTGCCTTATTAGTACATTAAACTTCTTTATAATTGGGACTATGAGTCTTAGAATAATATATATTTCAAATAACTTTCTTCATACTTTGGCCTGTGTATTTACTCACAAAATGCATTTGGTAAGCAGAAGTTCTTACTCATAATATATTTCCTTTCCTTATATTTTCCTGTGTAGTTATTACTTTTCAAATCCTGGTTAAGGAACAATTCCTATTCCAAGATTTTGAAAATGTTTCCTTATGCTTTATCTTCTAAGAGACAAGTCTGTTTTTTGCCATGGGCGGAGTTCCTCACGCTGGCCCCCGGCATCCAGCGTGAGGAAGTCCGCCCATGGCAATTTTTATTTGCACTTATATCTATAATGTATCCAGAACACATTAGTGTGAGGTTGCTGTTGTTGTTTAATCACTAAGTCCAACTCTTTGTGACCCCATGGACTATAGCCCTCCAACCTCCTCTGTCCATGTAATTTTCCAGGCAAGACTACTGGAATGGGTTGCCATTTCCTCCTCCAAGGGATCTTCCCAACCCAGGAATAGAACCTGTGTCCCCTGTCTCCTGCTTGGCAGGTGGATCGTTACCACTGAGCCACCTGGGAAGCCTTTAGTATGAGGTAGGTGGTTACATTATTATTTTTTTTTTTTCTGTGTACTTATTTAAACAAACTCATTCAATTTCTTAAAAATAGTACAATTTCCTCTCACTTCACTGCAGTGGAACATTTCTTGCACATACCATAATTTTGTAAACTATTAACATATGTTTCTCTGGCTTCTGTTTTATTCTGTTTTACTGTGTTTTTTTTTCTTCCTATTTTTATACTAATTCTTCACAATCTTATTTACCAATGGTTTATAAGAGCCTTGATATCTGGTGGTAAATGATGATGGTACCAGCAATTGAGATACAAAAGGGTTTTGCTTTCTGGAATCTTTTCTTATGTTATTAAGTGGAAGAATTACTTGAGTATTAGTTAGTGTTAGTTGCTCAGTCTTGTAAAGACATTGCAACCCCATGAGTTGTAGCTCACCAGGCTCTTCTGTCCATGTGGGTAGACTTTCCTTTCTCCAGAGGATCTTCCTTACCCAGGGATAGAACTTGGGTCTCTTACATTAAGCAGATTCTTTACTGTCTCACCCGCCAGGGATTTATCTCCTTGCTAACATTTTGCCATTAAATAACAGCTATCTCACTAGTAAGCTTTTTGCTATAAAGTTAATTTTACCTTCACTGATTCTTCCTAAATCTGATACTGTTAGGTAGAAAGTTAGGCATAGGCAATGAGAGGTGGCCTACCTAAAAAAGATTCAAGCTGATTTCCATAACCCACCCCAGACAAGCTCCAGTGTGGCCCAGGAGTGTTCACAGATATGCTACAAAGTAACCACAGAGACTGCTCCAACGCTATGTATATGCCCTTGAAACGCAAAGGATGCAAACTAACCACAAGGACTTCTCCAGCTCCTGGACACTTGCCCTTGATGCACAGTTGTGTCCTCAAGTGGCCTTAGGCAGCTGGGAGCCTATTAAATGTTCATAAATATTCTATACATACATGCATCTGATTAAAACAGACTGAATTATGGAAAGATATGAGCAATACTGTATTCTGTCATGCAACTTGCAACTGTCAGTCAAAACTGCCAGTCCATGCCCTCCTAGATGAATATGCAAAAGCCCTTTCTTGTAAACCCTTCTTACCTCATCATTCCAGCAGCAGTGCCTCTCTTAGACCAGCCCATCTCTCCCTTGAGGTGTCCTTTCTGTTCTCAGATTCTTCTTTGTTTCCTTATCAAAAACCAAGGCCCACAAAGGAGGATGCTCTTCGACCCTTCCCAAATCTGATAACGATACCAATAAGTGATAGACTTCAACTTGAGGGCTAGAGAGTCACTTGCAAAAATTTTATTGAAAATAGGGTGCCATGAGTAACAGTTCGAAACCAGGTCATTTTCAGGAGGGGTGATGGATTATTCCAGATCTGTCTGCTTACATCTGACATATTATGTTGCTATCATCAGAACATATACTATGGGATTTTTGCAATATCTAGTACCTGTAAAAGAAGAACTTGCTACTGTCGTAGCACCTGGTCACTAAGAGTCAGATACAACTGAGCGACTTCACTTTTAATTTTCACTTTCATGCATTAGAGAAGGAAATGGCAACCCACTCCAGTATTCTTGCCTGGAGAATCCCAGGGACAGAGGTAAAAAATGCACTATCTCTTTTGAGTCCCATCTTTGAGAAATCATTTCTATTCTTGGAGAGAAAGGTAAAAGAAGGCTCTGAGTTGTTTTTTTCTTATAGCTGTCAAGTATATTGGATGTCTGGGGTTCCATCAGGAGCTCTTTAAATATATGCTAAAAACCTGCTCAACATATCATTATTAGTAATATGCATAGTATATTGGATTTTAAAATATCAGCATTACTCTAAGTCAAGGAGAAATCATGTTAAGGTTAAATGGGAGAATATTTCTATATCACTTTTATAGGTAGATAAGTTGACAATAAAAATATATAACAATAATTCTAAGAGTCTCATCTTTCTCATATTAGTCACAAAGTTCTGTTAATTTTGCTTATAAATACACATATTCCATTCATATAACTTAACTCCCTTTAACTTTTCATCCTCACTTTCGCCATGATTTTGTACATATTGGGAACAGAAGTGAATTGTACCACATAGCAAACAAGTACATTTCAAACACATCATATTTATCTAACACCTGCATATGATTTGCTTTTTGGTTTGCAATGTCTTTCTCACATTTTTACTTGGAAGTCTCGTTGACCCTTCAAGAATCGGCTTGTGCTTCACTCTTTTTAATCTCACATGTACCCTCCACCTTGTCCTCCATGGCACAAAATAGTTTCAACATAAACAGAGTGTCCCTTTCCATTGAATCTGGATTCTGTTGTCAGATTGTGGAGTTTCGCTTAGTCCTTATGATCTATTATTACTAATGGGGATGATAAATGTATCTTGATGATTACATTACCTATTATGAGTATAATAGGTTTAGGAACAGAACAAGGTCCTATGTCTATTATATGTCTATTTATTTTATTGTAATATGATTGTTGATTTTTCTCATCTTGCATTTCTGAGATATTATTAGCTTATTGAGGAAGACTCTGACTTTTACATAACTTGTTATTGACAGGTCAGTTTTCATGTACTCTAAACTTAAGGCCATGCCTAGAGCTAAAATTGTGTTTGCTGCTGCTGCTGCTAAGTCGCTTCAGTTGTATCTGGCTCTGTGCGACCCCATAGATGGCCTCCTACTAGGCTCCTCTGTCCCTGGGATTCTCCAGGCAAGAACCCTGGGGTGGGTTGCCATTTCCTTCTCTAATGCATGAAAGTGAAAAATAAAAGTGAAGTCGCTCAGTTGTATCTGACTCTTAGTGACCAGGTGGAAGGCAGCCTACCAGGCACCTCCACCATGGGACTTTCCAAGCAAGAGTCCTGGAGTGAGGTGCCATTTTCTTCTCCGAAAATTGTGTTTACTAATCTTTATAATTAACAAACTACTTAATAAGATGGTTGTATTGATGGCTATGATGATGTATGTTAATATTTTTGCAAAATACAATATTTTCTGAAAATGTATGTATGTATATACACTCTTGAGAGTCCCTTGACCTCTCAAGGAGATCTTGAGAGGTCAAGGGGATCCAACCAGTCCATCCTAAAGGAAATCAGTCCAGAATACTCATTGGAAGGACTGATGCTGAGGCTGAAGCTCTGATGCAGAGCACTGACTAATTGGAAAAGGCCCTGATATCGGGAAGGATTGAAGGAGGGGACAACAGAGGGTGAGATGGTTGGATGGCATCATTGACTCGATGGACATGAGTTTGAGCAAGCTCCAGGAGTTGGTGATGGACAGGGAAGCCTGATGTGCTGTACTCCATGAGATTGCAAGGAGTTAGACATGACAGAACAACTGAACTGAACTGACACATCAGTTCAGTTCAATTCAGTCACTCAGTCGTGTCTGACTCTTTGCGACCCCATGAACTGTAGCACACTAGGCCTCCCTGTCCATCACCAACTGCCAGAGTTTACCCAAACTCTTGTCCATTACACAGGCCTCTAGGGCTTGCCAGGTGCTTCAGTGGTAAAGAATCAGCCTGCCAAGCAGGCTAACCCGCTTCGGTCCCTAGGTTGGGAAGATCCCTGGGGAAGGAAATGGCAACCCTCCCCAGTCTTCTTGCCTGGGAAATCTCATGGACAGAGAAACCTCAGGGGCTATAGTCCATGGATCACCAATGAGCTGGACATGACTCAGTGACAAAACAAGGAACGGAAGGGTCCTCTAATCTCCCCAGAGGAGGGAGAAGGGGTGGAGGAGAGATGGGAGGTAAGCAGGTTGACAGGAGTCTGTCAGAGTTACAACTCATTCTCAGGGCCTTCTTTCCCAATCCAAACTAGAAATTTCAAGTCAAAGAACATTTGAAATTACATTATACTCTTGCTACTCTCATGATTAAATTGGAGAACTTAAATTCAGATCGATGTGTTTTCTGCATTTCCAAGAAATTAGAGACTCTGAGCATGCCTATAGAAGTTATTTGGCTCAAAACCTGTAGCATGATTCCAGAAGAGTACAGGGGAAAAGTTTTGTGGTTGTTGCTGTTGTTTGCCCCTGAATTAGATTAACTTCCACTCTCCCAGTTCCATGAAAAATAAACCATTGCCATCCTCTAACTTAACCAAATTAGACAACCTATTCCAGATTCCAACTTTAAGGGTCTCTTTCCTGGAATCACTTCTGTAATATATGGTTTCTATTTTGTCTCATTTTATCCTTGATTAATCTTTCAAGAAAACAAATTTTTAAGTACTTGGTCAAATTGATTCTCATATAACTTAACATCCATGTAGTTGTGTAATTTTTATTCTCATTATTCCTTCAAATATAAATTTAAATGTAAATATTTATGGGGTAACTTCTGAAGAGGAAAGTGTATGAGAAACATACATATACAGATGTGTAAAGTGAAAGAAAGAAAGTGAAGTCGCTAAGTCGTGTTTGACTCTTTGTGACCCTATAGACTGTAGCCTACCAGGTTCCACAATATATGGAATTTTCCAGGCAAGAATACTGGAGTGGGTTGCCATTTCCTTCTCCAGGAGATCTTCCTGACCCAGGCATTGAACCCAGGTCTCCTGCATTGCAGGCAGAAGCTTTATTGTCTGAGCCACCAGGGATAGACAAATGGGTATATATATATATATACATATATATATGTATATATTCACACACACAAATATATGAGTTATCCCCTCATATTTGAAGGTGATCTAGTTGATAAAATTTTGATCCTAGCATTCTTTTTTTGTGATTTTTTGAAAAGTTAAGTTTTATTGGAATGTGGTTGCTTTTCAATGCTCTGTTAGTTTCTAATGTGTAGCAACATGAATCAGCATACTTATACTTACATCCCCTCCCTTTTGTACTTCCTTGTTATTCAGCTCATCACAGAGCATTAAGTAGAGTTCCCTGTACTGTACATAACATTTTCACTGTTGATGTTTTTAAAATATATAAAATATTGCATTATATTACTACTGAGCAGTCTGATGGCTAGCCCAATCCTTGTCAGAGTCTCCGATGCAGTCCTTGGGAATATCAGCCTGTTGTGTAAATTTGTGGGTGGGGAAACAGTTGCAGGCAAGACCCTAGCTTGTACATATCTTTTCTCGTTTATGTACAGATGAGTGCCCAATTTAAAAGACAGCTACATTATGCCATGAAACTCACAAAGATCATTTTCAATTACTTCCATGTCCAGCTTCCCCAAAGGGCAGTTCCACTCCTGGGACTGGAGATATACTGAATTCATGGTGACTTAGAAGGAAAGGAAGAAGAAAGCTGAATGTCCACGGATGTGTGGTGAGTTTAAACCAATATTCATCTCTTCTGATAATGACCTGTGAATACATAGGCTAGGTGTCAAATATTGTGAAAGAAAAGAATCATAATTATCCTGGGGAACCAGAGAGAAATAAGAGGTCAATGGGAGCATTCCACGCTATTCTATTTAATGAATATCCATTTAATGCACCACAGCACTGATGCATATTTTTCTGACCTAAGAGATTCTTCTGTGAACATTTTTGTACTTAAGCCTTTGCTGCTAAGTCGCTTCAGTCGTGTCCGACTCTGTGCGACCCCGTAGATGGCAGCCCAACAGGCTCCTCTGTCCCTGGGATTCTCCAGGCAAGAATACTGGCGTGGGTTGCCAGCTCCTAAGCTTTTACATATGAGCAATTCAAGGGTGTATACCTGGAAGTGGAGTTTTGGGATCATGTAGAAGGGCATCTTAAACTTTCTCAGGTATTAGCCAAATGAAATCTAAAGTACCATAAAATATTTCTGTTTATATGCCAGCAGTGTGTTAGAGTTTCCCTTACATTTTTATTTAGACTAATATTTTAGACTATTTCAAATCTGTATGAAACAGGTGTATAGTAGTATCATTGTCGTCGTTGTTCAGTCGCTCAGTTGTGTCTGACTTTTTGCAACCCCATGGACTGCAGCACGCCAGGCTTCCCTGTCCTTCACCATCTCCCATAGCTTACTAAAACTCATGTCCATTGAGTTGGGGATCCCATCCAACCATCTCGTCCTCTGTCGTCCCCTTCTCTTCCTGCCTTCAATCTTTCCTAGCATCAGGGTCTTTTCTAAGGAGTCCGCTCTTCACATCATGTGGCTGAAGTATTGGAGCTTCAGCTTCAGCATCAGTGCTTCCAATGAATATTCGGGACTGATTTCCTTTAGGATTGACTGACTTGATATTCTTGAAGTCTTTCCCTGTGCCACAGTTCAAAAACATCAGTTCTTCAGCACTCAGCCTTAAAAATCAGTATTTTAGACTATTTTAAATCCATACTATAGGTGGACAAGGGTATCATATAATCTTTTAATTTGAATATTCCTGATCATCAATGCCATTGATTATTCTTTTGTTTTCTGACTATTTTGATGATTCTTCTGCAGATTACCTGCCAACCCAAATTTTTCATCAATTATGCTCTCGGTCTTTTCCCTTTTTGTGTGTGTACATTTAATATGTATCTTTGAGACTAACACTGGTGACTTAGTTACATTGCATATTTGTCCTAGTATTTAAGGTCAAATTTTTAAAACTAAGTTCTTTTTCTCTGTGTGTGCGCTTAGTCATTCAGTCGTGTCTGACTCTGTGTGACCCCATGGACTGTAGCCTGCCAGGGTCCACTGTCTATGGGGATTCTCCAGGCAAGAATACTGGAGTGGGCTGCCATGCTCTGCTCCATGGGATCTTCCCAAACCAGGGATTGAACCCAGGTCTCCCACACTGCAGGCAGATTCTTTACCATCTGAGCCACCAGGGAAGCCAGTGCTAGTTTATATTCTAAATGTATAGTAGGTTGATTCCCTCTTTGGACTTCCCTCTTTTTGGTTGGAATTATGTTTATTTTGGAGATTATTTAGGAAAAATAATTTCTATCAGTGATAAAAGTATTGGAGCTTCAGCTTCAGCCATCAGTCCTTCCAATGAATATTCAGGACTGATTTCCTTTAGGATTGACTGACTTGATAGTCTGGAAGTCGTCCCCTATGCCACAGTTCAAAAACATCAATTCTTCAGCACTCAGCCTTAAAAATTGGTATTTTAGACTATTTTAAATCCATATTATAGGTGGACAAGGGTATCATATAATCTTTTAATTTGAATATTCCTGATCATCAATGCCATTGATAATTCTTTTGTTTTCTAACTATTTTGATTATTCTTCTGCAGATTACCTGCCAATCCAAATTTTTCGTCAATTATGCTATTGGTCTTTTCCCTTTTTGTGTGTGTACATTTAATATGTATCTTTGAGACTAACATTGGTGACTTAGTTAACTGCATATTTATCGTAGTATTTAAGGTCAAATTTTTTAAAATAAATTCTTTTCTTCTGTGTGTGTGCTTAGTCACTCAGTCGTGTCTGACTCTTTGTGACCCCATGGAATGTAGCCTGCTGGGGTCCTCTGTCTATGGGGATTCTCCAGGCAAGAATACTGGAGTGGGTTGCCGTGCTCTGCTCCATGGGATCTTCCCAAACCAGGGACTGAACCCAGGTCTCCCGCACTACAGGCAGATCCTTTACCATCTGAGCCACCAGGGAGGCCTGTGCTAGCTTATATTCTAAATGTATAGTAGGTTGATTCCCTCTTTGTACTTCCCTCTTTTTGGTTGTAATTATGTTTATTTTGGAGATTATTTAGGAAAAATAATTTCTATCAGTGATATTGTTACTGTACCACTTATCACCTTTATTTGTACATGAGCACATTTTTGCTTTAAAATCAGTGTTACTTCTGAGCATTTAAGAAGTGGTTTCTTAATGTTTTATGTGTTCTATTATTCTTATGATTTTTCATTTTTTTATCTCTTTTTTCCAGTTTTGATATTCAGAATTTATAGAGAGCTAACTTGGCATGTTTATTTAATTATTTAACAACTTTCTATTCCTCAACACAATATATATATATAACCTTTCAGCCATGCCAAGTGGCACGTGGGATTTTAGGTACCCAATGAGAGATGGAACTTGTGCCGCTTTAGTGGAAGCTGAGAGACCTACCCACTGTATCTCCAGGGAACACCTTGTATGTGTTTAGTTTGCTTGTTTATTTAATTAGCTTATTTAATTAATTTATTTTTTAATGAAGGATATTTGCTTTAAAGAANTATTCCTCAACACAATATATATATATAACCTTTCAGCCATGCCAAGTGGCACGTGGGATTTTAGGTACCCAATGAGAGATGGAACTTGTGCCGCTTTAGTGGAAGCTGAGAGACCTACCCACTGTATCTCCAGGGAACACCTTGTATGTGTTTAGTTTGCTTGTTTATTTAATTAGCTTATTTAATTAATTTATTTTTTAATGAAGGATATTTGCTTTAAAGAATTTATTGGTTTCTGCAAACATCAACATGAATCAGCCATAGGTATACATATGTCCTTTTGCTGTTGATCCTCCCTCACATCTCCCTCCCCACCACACCCCTCTAGGTTGATAAAGAGCCCATTTGTGAGTTCCTTGAGCCATACAGCAAATCCCCATTGGCCATCTATTTTACGTATAGTAATGTAAGTTTCCATGTTACTTTCTCAATACATCCCACCCTCTCCCTCCTTCCTTCTCCCCATGTCCATATGTCTGTTCTCTATGTTTGTGTCTCCATTGCTGCCCTACAAATAATTTCGTCAGTAATATCTTTCTAGATTCCATGTATATGTGTTCAGTTCAGTTCAGTCTCTCAGTCGTGTCCGACTCTTTCAACCCCATAAATTGCAGCACACCAGGCCTCCCTGTCTATCACCAACTCCCGGAGTTCACTCAAACTCATGTNCCTAGCATTCTTTTTTTGTGATTTTTTGAAAAGTTAAGTTTTATTGGAATGTGGTTGCTTTTCAATGCTGTGTTACTTTCTAATGTATAGCAACATGAATCAGCATACTTATACATACATCCCCTCCCTTTTGTACTTCCTTGTTATTCAGCTCACCACAGAGCATTAAGTAGAGTTCCCTATACTGTACATAACAGTCTCACTCTTGATGTTTTTAAAATACATAAAATATTGCATTATATTACTACTGAGCATTCTGATGGCTAGCCCAATCCTTGTCAGAGTCTCAGATACAGTCCTTGGGAATATCAGCCTGTTGTGTAAATTTGTGGGTGGGGAAACAGTTGCAGGCAAGACCCTAACTTGTACATATCTTTTCTAGTTTATGTATAGATGAGTGCCCAGTTCAAAAGACAGCTACATTATGCCATGAAACTCATAAAGATCATTTTTAATTACTTCCATGTCCAGCTTCCCCAAAGGGCAATTCCACTCATAGGACTGGAGATATACTGAATTCATGGTGACTTAGAAGGAAAGGAAGAAGAAAGTTGAATGTCCACAAATGTGTGGTTAGTTTAAACCAATATTCATCTCTTCTGATAATGACCTGTGAATACATAGGCTAGGTGTCAAATATTGTGAAAGAAAAAGATCATAATTATCCTGGGGAACCAGAGAGAAATAAGAGGTCAATGGAAGCATTCCACACTATTCCATTTAATGCATATTCAGTATTCACCGCAACACTGATGCATATTTTTCTGACCTAAGAGATTCTTTTGTGAACATTTTTGTACCTAAGCCTTTGCTGCTAAGTCACTTCAGTCGTGTACGACTCTGTGCGACCCCATAGATGGCAGCCCAACAGGCTCCTCTGTCCCTGGGATTCTCCAGGCAAGAATACTGGAATGGGTTGCCATTTCCTAAGCTTTTGCATATGAGTAATTCAAGGGTATATACCTGGAAGTGGAGTTTGGGGATCATGTACAAGGGCATCTTAAACTTTCTCAGGTGTTAGCCAAATGTAATCTAAAGTACCATAAAATATTTCTATTTATATGCCAGCAATGTGTTAAGAGTTTCCTTTCCATTTTTATAAAAGAATAATATTTTAGACTATTTAAAATCTATATTAAACAGTTGTATAGCAGTATCATTGTCGTTGTTGTTCAGTCGCTCAGTTGTGTCTGACTTTTTGCAACCCCATGGACTGCAGCACGCCAGGCTTCCCTGTCCTTCAACATCTCCCATAGCTTACTAAAACTCATGTCCATTGAGTTGATGATACCATCCGACCATCTCATCCTCTGTTGTCCCCTTCTCTTCCTGCCTTCAATCTTTCCCAGCATCAGGGTCTTTTCTAAGGAGTCAGCTCTTCACATCATGTGGCCAAAGTATTGGAGCTTCAGCTTCAGCCATCAGTCCTTCCAATGAATATTCAGGACTGATTTCCTTTAGGAT